>VZTJ01000988.1:439390-633069 GCA_013397795.1 Orthonyx spaldingii | reverse complement strand
AGCTGTGGGGTTCCTCACCATCCCCTGCAGCTGCAGGAGCCCCAGCACCACCCCATCATCCACCCTCTGCCCACCTGGGCCCCATCACACCCTTCCCTCTCACCAGACAGACCCGAATTATTGCATCTCCTGGTAGAAAGCACCTCATGGAAACCCCAGTGCACGGCAGGAGTCTCATCCACGGCCACAGTGGTCACATAGCATGAGGGTGGTGGCTCTTCTAAGGCATTGCCAGCTCAGAACTTTCTGTTCTGTGACAAATGTTAGCATTTAAAGTTTGTTCCCACCTCAGAATCAGTTGCTGGAATGTTGTACTCTTAACATGTTAGTGTTCAGCAGCTTAAGCACTCCCACTTTTTCCTTTGTAGCAGGAAGAATCTGGAGTGCTTGAACACACACACCAACAAAGAGGTTCAAGAAGCCTTGCAAAGCTTTGCCTACACAGATTTCAAAGTACAAGTGTTCCCTGGATTGGTAAACACTGAAACTTGGTAAGTGCCACTGGTGTCACTTGAACAGTGTGACAAAAGGCTCTGCTGTCACTCAAATCCAGCAGCTCAGACCAACACAGCTGTGGCTGCCCCTGGATCCCTGGAAGTGTCCAAGGCCAGTCTGGACAGGGCTTGGAGCAGCCTGGGACAGTGGAAGGTGTCCCTGCCATGGCAGGGGTGGCACTGGATGGGCTTTAAAGTCCCTTCCAATCCAAATCACTCTGTGATTCTACAATTTCCTGATCTGCTTTTCAGTCCTTTATAGAAAACAGTTCATTTCTGAGAAGTACAAGCACAGTGAGAGTGGCTACAGTATTAATTATTAAAATGATGCAATTTTCAGACAATATCACCATGAGCAGTGTTATTTCTTATCTGAAAAGTAGTGCTCAATGAAGTCCTTAAAAAGACACTTTTTTTTTCAAGGGCAAAACAATTAAGCATCGGGAGCTGTTCCTGTTTGTCTGGGAATCTCTTCCTTTGGATATTCTGTGGTCAGTGCAAACTGGTTTTACACTGGTGCCAACTTCCTGACCTAAACCAAGCGAAGCTCCAGCTGGGATCTGAAATACCCCGAAGCTATAAAAGCAAAAAGAACAGAGATGTTGAGAGCAGCCCCCTGAAACCATTTGCCCACGTCAGCTAAGGGGTCACTGTGTACTTTTCAGCAAGAAGTGCCATCAGCTCCCTTGATCCAGCTGCAGGTCAATGCTGGTTTGAAGCTGCTTCCAGCAGCACCAGGGGTGTGCTGGGCCCGTGCTGTGTGAGGAGGCAGCCACCCCTGCAGGGCTGATCAGCACCCACAGCCACAGGAATATGACAAATTCCCTCTGTCACGCTTCAGCTTGTGCTGGTTGTTAACACAAAACAGGTGGAAAGCAAAGGAATAAAAAATAGCAGCCGGCAGGGCAGATATTGGAGACGAGGGCTGTGAACAAAGGACTCCCCCTGGAGACCAGCCTTCAGCAAAAAAGCCTGGAACACCCTTCCCTGTCTCCAGCACAGTCAATCACAGCACAATTCCCTCCAATAATTTCCCATTAAGCTGTTATACAGAGAGCTGTGCTTCATTAGTCATTAACAAGTTGCAAAACTGCCCATGATAAAGTTCTGGTGTCAAGGCAGGATGTGTAATTTTGAAACACGAAGTTTGTGCCTTCATTTTTAGGCTCCTGAGTAGGGCTGGAAAACTTGATCTGCAGAGAGACCTACCAAAATCTTTGGTTCAGGCTCTGTCCCACCCATCCAGCTCATACCAGTTACACAGAGCAGGAACATACAGAAAACACTGGGTCTCCACTGGAGCTGGCAATCAAAACCCAGGAGTTTTAGCTGACAGTCCCACTGATGCAACCAGAAGATGGCCCTGAGGTACCTTTTGCTGACAGTCAACTCTGGAATTTCCAATATTTGATCACAGAAATTTGATCACAGATTATTTTGAGTTGGAAAGGTCCCACAAGGATTATCAAATCCAGCTCTCAAGTCAGTGGGCCATATTGGGATCAAACCCACAACTTTGCCATTATTAGCACCAAATCTCTCTGAATTGCCAGAATCTGGGAATTATACCCATCTCTCCCATAAATCTTGTTCAGTGAAGTCCTGGATTAAAGTTCACCAAGGCTGACAGGATCCTTCCTTCACCGAGTTCGGGGCAAATCCTGTGAGTTCTCTGAATTCTTCTGACATCCATCAGACACTGATCCTGCCTTTAGCTTCCCTTTTTCATGCCTGATCCCTGATCTCTGCTCCTCTGAACACGAGAGCTTATCTGCAGCCACATCTTTCCCATTCTGGCTCTCAGGCATTTGTATGAAATGTTTTCAAATACAGTCCACATGTTTTTTAATATACTGAACTTGAATTTCATTTTATGGACCCCAAGCAACTGTATTTGGTAATTTCTTTTCTCTTAGATCTCTCCACTCAATTTTATTTATTTATTTTTTATATACCAGCCATGTACTTACTGTACTTTAATTTTCTGATGTGGCCTCACCTCACATTTTGACATCTTGCTGAAAACTTTCAACAGCAATTAGTCAAAACACGACGACGTTTTGGTTTTCTGTTTAATCCATATCAGAGCAAAGAGCAATGCAGTTTCCTTCCAGTGAACACAGACTTTCTAATTACCCCCACTAATCACAGGAGTGGTAGGAGGTTTTTGGGGGCAGGAGTGCCTCGAGAGCTCTGCTGCAGCCCCATGGCTGTGATTTGGAGCTCTCTCATGAGGAGTGAGGGTTTCCACACTGGCAGCTGGGCACGGGGCAGGCTCTGGAGAGGAGCCTTGGCTCCCGTTTGCAGCCCTCAACAACTCCCCCCTGCCTTTAGACTCCTCTGTTTCCTCTGGAATCAGCTTTGATGACCTCCCCACACACTCTGATTTACATTTTTGCTACTCCTAAGCACTGTGCCGGCTGTATCCGATGGAATTAACGTGCCCAGAGCTGGCAGCGCTGTTCCCAGCGGTTATGGCACAGCACTGGGAGACCAGGGACCCAGGCCAGTGCATCCCAAATCTCACAGCTGAAGAAAAAATGGGATATTTAACCCTACCCTTAACTAGGTTTGAGTTAACTCCGGGTCCTGAGCCATCCCAGCCCTCACAGTGCCCCTCTCTTTGTTGGCTCCCAAACTGGAGTGTGAATGATGTTGTACAGTGGCTCTTAGTGGCCTAAGGGAATCCAGAGCTGTATCCCTCAGCACTTTCACACCCAAAATGTGCCATACATCCCAAGTTCCCCACAGCCAAACTGACCTGTGTTGCTCCAGACACAACTGCATTGATGCACAGCTGTCAAGTGGGTTTGGACCTGCATCCCCAGAGGGCTGCTGGAGCATCTGCTCTGCAAAACACCAGCCAAGACCCACTGCAGCGTTTTGGATAAAGGGATCTATATGGACAAACAATGTCGACTACAGATTTAGACAAAAAAGGATTTGAACATCGAAAAATAATCCCAAAGTTTCCATAGAGAAAAAGAAACAGCGTGAAGCATATTAGATTATTCCATGATATTATTAGAATTTGTACAAGTATGATCACCGTGGCAGCGAGTAATAACTTGGCATTTCTTAGCTCGACATGAAACTGTGCCAAACATAATCAGTAAAAGTAAAACCATGCACTGTAGTTGGTCTACCAGCTGGAATAAACATTTCTAGAGAATTAATGCTGGTGTTCTTGTCAATCCAGCAGGCTGATATAAATACTAAATATTAGAGAGCAGGGAAATGTGTCTCACACAAACACACACACAAAGCAGGGTGGCTGTTCCACAATGAGGCAGTTTGAGTGCATGGCCCCAAACAGCCACAGGGACTATCCCAACACCCTTTTGTCTCCTAGGTCACTGAGGAGCTTGTTAAAATTCTATCCCAGTTCCAAACTTGTCTGAGTCAGTTCTGAGCTAAAATCAAATTGTGCATCCAGAACCTTTTACAATTTCCTGCAAAAAAATGTATTTCTCACAAAGTAGGGAACGAAGGAGAGACAGATATTTAAAACAGCATAAACTGCACTATGGAGACACACACAAAACCCTGCCATGCCCAAACAGGTATCCCAGACTGATACTCCAACTCAACACTTTTATCCTAAAAATGCTCTGAGTTTAACAATCCCTGCAGCTGGAATCTGACTGCTTAACGCAGGGAAGGCAGTTCCTGGAACGCTGTTCATGTTGCCCATTTGTGAATGCTGCATCTGTACACAAAACCACTCCAGACACAACTGCAGCCATCACAGAAACTCCGGAGCAGGCCAGATTCCTGGGGACAGTGACACCAGCCCAGCCAGGTCCCTGCAGGGTGCACTGGTTGCTTTCCTGACTGGGGGCACAGGGGGGGAACTGGCAGCCCTTGGTGCCAGCTCTGTGTTCCTGGGGTGACCCTGTGCCAGCCCCCTGCCCACACGGATCCCAGATGCTCTGTGCTATCAGGAGCAGCAGGGATGCTCCCAGGCCAGGAATGAGATCCAAGGCAGGTGAACCACGACAGCAGCAAGGCAGCGCTCTGGCTCGTTCAGCAAGCAGTGATCAAATCAAGGGTAATTCCATGAAATTACAGAACTTCTCTCCCCTCTCCAGTCGTGCACAAAGGGTAACTAACTTCCTGTAAAAGCAGCAGGGTGATGTGGCTTGTACTCCCCAGACTGCAGCACATTTATCCGTGCCAACATTGTCCTGAAAGCATCACAGGATAGGGTAGAAAATCATAGAATGGCTCAGGCTGGAAGTCTGTAAATGATGGATAATGAGGTGGGCTAAAGTTCCTGCCTTTCAAAAAGATGGAAAGCAGGCAAGGATGAGCTCTGTAACAAGAATCCCCCAATTTGAAAATGAGGATGTAGATCTACATACTCACACACACCCTCCTTTTAACCAGCAAGGTCTGCTCAGCTCTCCCTGAAGCCAAGAATTATCCCAAGGTGACTACAACAGGATGTATGGACACCATGCTGCAGCAGCAAAACTCCTCAGGGCATGGCAGGGACTGGAAAGTCCTCCAGAGAAATTTTCACCCATGAAATGCAATTCGTGGTGCCCTTTATAGACAAGAAATTATGTTCTGCTGGCTCTGATTAGCTGGCAGGGAAGAGCTGGATTAAAAGAAAAAAAAGCAGGAGAAATCCATGTTATCAGAAAAGCTCATTGCATCCCAGTCCCAGCATTTTATTCACCATTTGGCTGCTCAAACATTCCAGAATCTCTGGGTATCACTGGTGTAACTTTGTGTAACCATTAAAAAGCTTTAGGACAAGGTAAGGGCTGCCTGCAGCTGAGGGGCCCAGCTTTAAAGCACCAATTTTAAGTGGAAGTGATACATGAATTACAAGCCATAAGCAAATCTTTTAATCATAATACTGACCAAGGGGATCGCTTCCTGCACTTAATGCTGCTACATAGACTCAGCAGCTGCTTAATAGTTAAATACTTCACATTATTTCATAAATCCCAATTTTTATGCTTTTACAGTATGCTTAAAAAAACCTGAATTACCCCCATACCAGCAGAATAAGGGAAATGGTCCTGAAAATGTAAAATAAAAGGAGAAAATCCATGACTTGAAATCCCACTCCTTACTTAACTGAAATAGTTTTAATTGATTTTCATATTTGCCATAACATTATATTTCCTGCAATTTATACACAGCTTTAAATAAAAACAAACAAAAAACAAAACCAAAAACAAACAAACAAACAAAAAAATCCCCAAAAAACCACATAGGCTGTCTTTGTGTTATTAGACAATAATTGGTGCAGATCATTGAGAACTTGGCCACCTCGAAGAAAATGAGATGTCTGGGCATAGTTTCCCTGGTGTCCACACCAGATTCATTCCAGGCTTTCAGGTGGGCATGGCAGGATGTTTCACAGAGACAGCTGTGAGTGTAGTGGCACTTTACTGAACATATCCATGTGGATGAAGCAGATTAGAGGAGATTTAAAGAGCTTATTCATAACATTTCAAGGGGGTTATCAAATTCAAATATTAATCTTTTTGGACTTTGGAAGGAGTGGAGATGTGAGAGGAAAGCTGAAGGTTTCTGGCTTCTTTTCCCTTTTCTAAAAAGAAAAAACTCTTTGTAAAAGAGAAATAATCAGTTAACGTGTTCTTTAATAGAAAAAAACCTTTTTCTTCAAAAGTCATGCCAACAGAGAAATTTTGTTCAAGCTGTATGGTTCCATTTTTGATTCCACTTCACAGCTTTGGCTTTTGCTGTATCCTGACTGCCTCAGTTGTTTGCAAGTGTAAGCACAGCAGATTATCCACTATCATCGAGCTGGAGCTGTTAGACTGCACTTAATTTACTGCTCAGCTCGTCTCCATTCTGAACATGCAAATCATTAGTTGATTACAGGTTTCTGTAGTCATTTGTGCAAATGACTGCTCTTGCCATTCACTGCTGCCTCCTTTCCCACTCGTCTGTCTGTCTGTCAGCTCTGCCAGGTGATGCCAAACCCACATTTCAGCGTTGAGCTCTTTGGGGAGTGATGGAGGGGCCCACAAGGGCCCTGGGGCTGCTCAGGGGGAGATGCTGACGTTTGGGATGTGGGATCAACCCTGGGCTGTGGCACTTTTGGGAGATGCTATGGAAAAAGTGCAGCACAACCTGCAGCTGCTGTGCAGGAGAAATGGGGACTGTCAGAAACAGGAATGAATCCCAGCAGAGGAAGGGCCTGGAGCTGCTGGAGCCATTCCAGGGGAGGCACCAGGATGAGCAGAGGGATGGAGCAGCTCTGCTGGGAGGAAAGGCTGGGAGAGCTGGGATTGTTCAGCCTGGAGAGGAGAAGCTTTGGGGTGACCTCACTGTGGCCTTGCAGGGCCTGAAGGAGCTGCAAAAACATGGAGACAATTGACAAGGGACGGAGTGACAGGACACAGGGAATGGCTTCAGGCTGACAGAGAGCAGGGTTAGATGGGATATTAGGGAAAAATCCTTCCCTGTGAGGCTGGGGAGCCCCTGGCACAGGGTGCCCAGAGCAGCTGTGGCTGCCCCTGGATCCTGGCAGTGCCCAAGGCCAGGCTGGACATTGGGGCTTGGAGCAGCCTGGGACAGTGGGAGGTGTCCCTGCCATGGCAGGGGGTGGAACTAGATGAGCTTTAAAAGATCATGTAAAATAAATCTGTTTGTATAAAAAAACCCTTTATTGTTGACAAGGGGAAAAATAAAGAAGAAGAAGAAAATATTGATAAAACACAGTGAAGATTTGAAAGGACATGGAGCAGTAGCAGGTGCCTCCTCTGGCAAGGTCCAGATGAGTCCAGATGAGCTTTTAAAGGTCAGATCTACAGCAGCTTTACCCCTGTTTCCACCAGGCTCTGAGAACGGGTTCCTAAGAATTTCCTGCTGTCTGCTAACACAACAACTGCCTAGGTCATGGTAACAAGCCAGGAGATCTGCTGTGTTTATTCTGCTAGAAGCTCTGTTTTTAATCTTGTAAGAAATCGTGTGATGGATTTATCTTTAGCTTTATAAAGATCTACTTCCAGGTCCCTGCCTCAGAGTGACTGTGCTCGAGGAGGTGAGGCAGGAAAAGCCTGGCTCATTTCAGAGCTGGGCTGACAGGACAGCACCCACACCTTCCAGCCTCAGCATTTGCATTCTGTTCTGCAATCACACATCAACCACCCAAAAAGAATGAGCAGAAATCAGAAAACTTGTTTGTTTGCCTGCTTGTTTGTTTGTAAGATAATGAATTTGGGTTTTATTCGGGTTTGTTTTTTCATGACATCTTCAATATTTTTCCTTCCACTCTGAAGTTTACAAAACCAGAATTTTCCCTTGATGAGTCTCATGTAATATCTTCATCCCAGAAACAGAGACTTTAGGAAAACTATAGCAAGGCTCAGACATCCAAAAGCTATTTGAATTACTAATTCCCCTTGGTTTTGATGTGTGTGAAAGGCCTAAATATGTTTGAGAGCTGGGGACCAAATATGAGACTCGCTAAAAATATGCACCCATTTTCAAAACTGTCTGTGAGCTGCTCCTCTTCCCAGCTCTCCTTGGTGCTTGCTGCAGCTCCCAAACCTCTGTTTAAGGTAGCAATGTATCATCTTTCTTTTTTTTTTCCAGAGTGCTCTTTACCTCTGCCAAGAAGAAAAGGAGTTGTTCTTTATTCTGGTTTTCATCCTACCTCCCTGATTTTAGAAAGGATAAGAGATGGGGAGAAGGAAATGGTCACATCTGTGCAGAGGCACATCTGCAGCCAGCCCTGCTCTATTCAATCCTCTGATTTGGCTGTAGGGAAGAAGCAGGTCCTGATTGCACAGAGCTTTGAAGTTTGATGGTGATTGGAACATGTGCTGAAAGACGGTGTCACTACCACATTTGTATGAAAAGCTGATTATCTATTGAAGGGAAGTCTGTTTATATGTTTACTTCCACTTGTGTTAATAGACAGGGAAAGGAGAGGGAGATTAGCATATGGAAATGCCAGATGTGACTAACAGCTCTCCAAGTGAGATAGGGCTGCGCTCAGATCAAAGGGCTCTGCTGATTTGGAGTCAGTCTCATACTGTCTCTTCTGTCTTGGAGTTACTTCAGGCCTTCGTGGTTAAAGGATTTATTGGGAACCACAAAAACACATCTGAGTTTCTCATTTTACAGACTTTACGTTCCTATTACACAGTTGCAGGATAGCACCAAAAGAACAACATCAATTCCCTCTGGTACCTCTCAGGCCATGTTCAAAGACATGGAGCCTTTGGCAGAGAAGATTTATGCACCAAGGTGATACTCTAACAAATTATGTCCAGCCATCTGAAAGTCATCATTTCTGTGCACATGCAAGTGTTTTAAAAGAAAATCTACAAGAGGATCAAAAACAAGATTAAACCACATCTGTTTAGGTTTAAACTACATTGTCTGCAGAGTTCAAAGTTGTTTCCTTTCGTCTAAAAAAACTCACCCAGCTGTTTTTTATCTTAAATTCCTGCCACTATCAAAGAAGTGTTTTCATTGGGCAACCGATGTTATTTCTAGAAGTTGAGCTAGTTAGGAATGGAGCTAAGTAAGAAAATATGCTTTATTCATCAAAAGTCTACCCTCTGTGACTCAGCTTGGCACACTGAGAAAATTAATAGAGAGGTTTCATCAGGTTCTAATGGGAACAGTGTATCTACTGTGTGTCATCATGCCATAAATTAGGTCCTCAATCTTTTCACGCCAAGTAATTGACTACAACTGACACCGATAAGGAAAACACCAGGCAGAATGAATGGCAAGAGGCACAAATTAAACAATAAATAAATAAATACAGCACAAATTCAATACGTGGGAAAGAGGAACATTTTGAAAACCTCCATCAGTCAATAAACATCCTGCATAAATGCAGGTTTTGGGTGAAAAAGCAGGGCTTGTTCAGCTACCAGTGACAGATGTACACACCCATGTACGTGTGTGTGTAAATACACACATGCACACACACACAGAGCAACGCCACACCACAAACCCTTCATGCCCAGTGCTAAACAAAGAGAATAAAGAGACTGCCTCCAGCACAGTGACAGCCTTTTGTGTTAAAATATGAAAGGAACATGAGCTTAAACCAAAAGGGTGTGACATGACAGCCTCACGCCGAGCAATGAATGTCACTTTTGCAGAAGCCCTCTGCTTTTTTGGGTGGTTTCCAGCAGTGTGTGAAGTCTCTGACACACCAGAGCCCCAGTTTCACTCTGGTGGGAACTGGTTGAAGCCTCTCATAAAATCAGAGAATCACAGAATGGTTTGGGTTGGAAGGGACCTTAAAGGCCATCTAGTTCCACATGGGGAGGGACAATGAACTCATGAACTAGGCTACATCCCAACTCCTGCAGGCAAAGCTCCCTACATCCCCAGGCCAGTCTGGAGTCACAAGCCAGGCAGAAAAAAGCTCACCTTGGCCGAGCAGTTCTCAGAGCTGCTCTCTCACCCCTTCCCAACACACCCAGAGCGGGGAGGGAACTGGCACTGATCACCCTTGGAACCAGGAGCCCAGGGCAGCAGGGGAAGCTGCCAAAGCTGGGGCTGTTCAGGTGAGCAGCAGGGGCTGCAGGTGGACACTTGTGGGTCCCACTCTGCATTTTGGTCCCTAAACTCCACAAGTTCTCTTTCCTTGGTCCATGTTGTCCTGCTCTTTCTGCATTCAGGAATACAACTTCCTTTTATGATGCAGCAAATGGGAAAACCGAGCAGTTGGGCACCCTACAGCTGGTCCAGTAATGTCACAATGTTTTCAATATGTTCATTATTCAGTTGTCCCAGATTGATCCATTTGATAGCTCTCGGTGTGCAGATCACTCCTGCCCTGGCCCAGCAGCTGGCAGCTCATGCCATAACTCTGTAATGTATAGAACATGTGGGGCTGCCTTTGCTCACCAACTGCGTGCACATCGTGTGCTCTGCAGTCAAATGTAATTTTACACATTTCCAATTCACATTTAACGTTGTGTGGGATGAACCAGTAAATCATTTGCCCTGGGAAGAAGAACAATACCAGCTAATTTATGTAGCTAATCAGAAACACATTATTTTTGTTGTGTTTGTTTTCACTGGAGTCTTGAGCTTGAAAATGTTTTGGGTGGTCTTTGTTCTGAATTTTCTCCCCTTCTCTTTCCAAAATCTAGTGTTTCAGAGTACCCTTTATTTGTCTTATCTGTTCCACACAAATGGAAAAAACCAGTGATTCAATCTCTTGACATATGTTTAGAGACTGCTCATAGAAGGCTGGCTCTGTGTACAGCTCAGGAGGAAAACCTATAACTGGATTCTCCAAAGGGGGAAAGTTCAAGAATGGAAATAAATCAAGATGAAGAATGAAAACAAAATACACTGTCAATTTATTCAAACACCTTCTGGCATACAGCAAGAAAAATAGCCCCAGTGCCCCCATCATTATTTAATGCAATTCTCTTTTTCCAGGTCATGTTCCAACCACCATCAGAAAATTAAATACAAAGCTGGCCAGAAACAGGATTCATACAGCTCCAAGGGAATGTCTTCAACAATTCCCAAGTGCCTTAGAAATTTAAGTCAAATTTTCAAAGTCCCAAAGCAACATTTAGACCCTATTTCAGCACTTAAGTCTCATGCCTTTTTGCATTTGGCTTAGGCCAGCAAGTGCATTGGGCTGTAGCTACACAAACTTCTTAAATTTTTTATAGGAGAACTGTGCCTCTCCACAGCAGCTCATCTGATGAGCAACAGGAACCAGGCCTAGGAAATGCAATGCAGCAAAACCCAATAATTTCAAAAATGTGCTGCCACTGCCTGTGAGTGATGGTCCAAAGCCCTGGATGGGGGGTGAGCTGAGGACAGAGAGGGAGCAGCAAAAACCCTGGCTCTGCCCACTGCACGTAGCAGCTCCCTCAGTGCTATTTCAGGGTGTTTCTGCCCCTGCCCAGAGACCCTGCATCATTTCCAAGATGGATAGATGTGGATTGGGGGTTTTGAGGTTTGGGGATGAATAACAGCAGTAAGGGCCCTCCAAGAGATTTGAATTTCAAATCCGTGGAGGAGCTGGAGGGCAGCCCTTGGCGGGTGGCTGGGCAGAACTGCCTGTGCTGCAAATACTGTGGTGTGTGCCCTGCTAACTGCACTCACTGGGCAGCAGGGGAGTCTTGCTCAGCAAAGCAGATTACAGCACCTTCACTGAGTCCTTAAAAATTCCACCTGCAGAGAACAAATGTTTTCCTTAGGGGGAAAAAAAAAGTGTTGTGTAAATAAGAAATCCATAAGGATTGTGTGCATCTGAGTCCCATAAACATCCTCAGAGACCTGGAATGTCCTGGGAGCTTTTCAGAGCACTGAAGCCAGGAGAAACACACACACACACTACAGCAGCGATGCTCTCCCAGTAACCAGCTCCCTGATACAGCTGAACCTCGACAGCCAAAGGCAACAGGCCCCTCCAGCTGCAGACAGACAGGATTCTGAGATCACTGCCCACTGAGCAGAGACCAGAGCACTCCCTGGTGCTTGGGCAATCCATGGCAGAGAAACCGTCGAACAGTCAGCTTCGAATAAACATTTCATCCTCTCGCCCCCACAGTCCTCCCAACACACCCACAGAGTCATTAAGTGCCTATTTCCGAGCATCAGAATACCAGACAACATGAGAAATTAAACCCTGACAAGATTATAGTGTTGACATCACATTGGCTTTGCTAACATTGCCTCGTGTTGTGCAAACTTTGCAGGCTGTGTTTCTGGGAAGGCACTGCAGCCAGGCTTTGCAGGGTGGGGGGAAATGGAGCTGAGCCCTTTCTGAACTACAAGGGTGAACCATTGGTTGTTTTGTAAACTCAAAGACAAGAGCATCTCTTCAGCTTCCAGTTCACCTGTAGAGCAGCTCAGGGAGGAGGTGTGATGTGTGAGGGCTCTGCTGGGCCAGCTGGGATTGGCACTGCCTTCCTCTGTGGCAAAGCCTGGCCTTAACAGCACAGACTTCAGCAAAATCCTTTCTCTTAATCACTCCCAAACACAGTAAATATTTCCAAAGGATTGAATGATATAAAAGCAAACATGACAGACAAAATCCTGCTGTTCCGAAGACAATTTTAGAGATGTTTTGTGTCCAAAGAGACCCTTTTGAATACTGTCAGACCTCCAGAATGTTCTCATTAATCCTGCTACTGCAGGACCTGTGAGCTCTGGTCAAGTGCTTTGATCTGCTGTGCAAAGACATGAAGACACAACCCAGCCTGAGGCAGGCTGCAATTAAACCAAGATGAGAGACAATTTAGGGACACAGGCAAGCCAGCAGGGCAGTCAAGGTAACTCTGATCATCCAGCCAAGCTGTGCCTCAGTATAATCTTCGGAAATTAGACTCAACAACAACAGTGGGAAAGACTGGACCAATTCCTTGTGCAATCAGAGCAGGCCTGGAGCTGACACAGAGCAGGAAGGGGAGGGGAGGAATCAAAGAGAGGACTCCATGGAAGAGGACTGTCCTCAGGAAGAAAGGAAGCATCATCCTTTGAGTTACAGCAAGGAGAAATCTGGAAGAATATCAGTGCAGCACAGAGACAGCCACACCCCTTCTCCCCCGTGTCACACACTGGTCTCATCCTGCTTGTAATCCTAAAGACTAATTAATGCTGCACTGGCTCCTCTCATCCCAGAAGCCTGATGGTAACAGAAGGTATCAAACAAACTGCTGGTCTTCAAATGGAAAAGAAATGGTTTAATGGCTTGAGTTTCCATCGTGTAAGCATGAAGTAAAAATGCTTATTTTCTTTTGCATGTAGCAGGAAACACATGGAAGTCAAGTTATATCTGTCCCAGCCTGCCAGTATTTTAAATTTATAGAACCCAAATGCTTTGAGGAATGTCATAAATTTACACACACTCTCGAGTGCTGATGCTTGCACCGGGATCTTCAGGGTGGTGCATCCATGTGCAAATGCACATTTGTGCAATCAGCTCTTAGAAGCCAGTGCAGGTTAACACTTCTGTGGCCCATGTTACCCAGGCCAGGCTCAAACCAGAAGCTCCTACTCCACCCCATCAGGGCTCCTCAGAGAACATCAGCACTGAGTACAAAATTCTCCACTTTATCGGGGTACATCACCTTGGATGCAACAAGAACACTTTCCAGGCTCTATTATCAATTAAAGCACAAATATTTCTCAGCTGGTCTTTTTATCTCATGCTAAAATTTAGCCCTAAGAAGTATCAGCTGCTGTCCAGTCCATCCTAGAACAACAGAGCAGCTCATCTCAGCACTGTTTTCAAATTGATGAAAATTTCCCACATCAAACTATTTTACATTTTCATCAGAGCTGTTTTGCTTTATTCAGTGCCTTCCCCACGCAGAACAAACTGATTTGTGTGTGGAACTAACTTCTGTGTTTCAGCAATATCTCCTGATACAGTTCATCAACAGCAACATTACAAGTTACACCCATTCCTGTCACATTAGAGCTTAAATCTAATATCTTTCCTGACAAGTTAACACCAGCTGCCTGCACACTGACATCCTACAGGACCTCAGCAAGGTGGGCCTGAGCCGGGGAGCTGCAGGAGGACTGAATTCTCCCCTGATGAGTGCAGGGTTGGAGGGTGCGGGATGGGTGCGCAGGGTGTGGGAGCACCCGGAGCATCCTCACCTCGCCACCTTCCGCTGCGGAATCAGAAGGTGGCACTGTTGGATCCTCCACCGCCTCCAGCCTCCCCGCACAGCAGCTGCCAGCGCAAATGCAGCCCTAATAATGACAAATTACACATCCGCCGCTCAATTAGTCATCATTCATGTCGGGAGCCGGCCCCCGTCAGGTGGCTGCGGCCAAAATCCTTCACACTGAAAGAGCTGCTTTGTTAGAAACACCTAAAGCACTCATGTAGTGCTGGGGACACAGGGACACACAGGCTGGTGCCAAAGCACACGTCCTGGGCAAAGTCCTGGGCACTCTGCTGCTCTGGTGGAGGTTTTCCAGCACAAATCTGATGGTTTACAGGACCACAACCCCAGCCCGTGTCCAGTGGGACATTGTCAGCCCTCGGACACGTCATGGGAAACGGGAGATGCCGTGTTGAGCAGGCACTGAGCCCGTGAGTGCTGAGCACCGGCAGGAGAAGGGCTGATGTGCTCACAGTTATGCGAATTTCAGTCACAGCAAAAGTGCTGCAGCCTCTCAAGGGCTCAGACCCAGCTCAGAGGAGTTTTGACTCCACTGCAGGGTGCGGACAGACGTGTGTGTGCCCTGCCCATGCACCGGCTCGAGCCTGGAAGTCTGTGACTGCACTGAAAAGTGCCTCACCATGGGGAAGTAACCCTGCAGAGGGGGAAAAGGCATTATGTTGGCTACAACCTAAAATCTGCCTGCCTTACCACGAGGTGAAGGGTGCCACGCCTACAGCAGCGGATTCAGGAACACCTGTAGAAAACGAGATCCCTGTTCCTGAGTGAGTTAAGCCTTGTGATTGCAAGTGGAGCCGTGTTTAGGTATTCTCAAAACCCTGAGCCCAGAGATCTCACCTCCTGGCACAGTCAGCCCCAAAATCCACACTGGATCCAGGGTTTGCACAGAACCCGGAGGATTTCCCCTTCCACCCCAGCACGCCAGGTCCAGGTGGGGAGCTTGTGCCTCACAGCACATCGGACAGAGCAGCTTGCGAGCGCTCGCTCACCCACTGCTCTCCAGCCCCGTGGAAATCCTGCAGGAAATATCTGCTCCTGGGTGACAGGCAAACAATCTGGCTCGGAAAGGAAACACAACACCAGCTGATTCAGGGCTTTTTAGCATATGAATGTGTAAATTTGCTGCGACAGGTGGAGTGTTTCAACGACTTTCAATAGAGAGCCAACTGCTCCTCGGTTATCATCAGAAATTTCTCACTCAAATGCCAATGACTGGTGCCCCATGCTGGGTAATGGGGCTCTGAATTAGTTTTTTAAAAGAGAGAGTGAGAGCAACTAAAGGCAATGTCCCTGCTGGGGGATTGCCTGATCTGAGCACAACTAGCAAAATATTTGTTCATGCAAATGTTTCCTGCCATGAGCAGCTTAACAATTTCATGCGGGAAAATAAACAACAAATAATGAGAAGCACATGAGGCAAATAGAAATATTTGGAATCATCCTAATTACAGAAATCTTCACTGTATAAAAAGAGCCAGAGAGTCCAGCAGCCCGGCAATGACCTCAGTCTGTAGCAGAGCCAGGGCAGGAAGTCTTAGGAGGAGATTTCCAAGGCAGCTTAGCTCTTACACCTCTCTGCCAGAGATCTGGGGTGTCCACAATGAGCAGCTCTTTCAGCAGCAGCTGCTGGAGGCTGAGCCTCGGTAGCAGAGCTCGGGAATCTCTTCCCAGGCACTCTGATCTGTGGTGCCTCCCCACCTGGACAGCACCACAGCAGCTCCTCTTTGGCCTCAGAGGGGATCAGACACCCAGCTCTGAGGGCAGGGGGGCTCGGGATGCTGCCCACCACCCCATAGGGACATTCCTGGCTTTAGCAAGGCTCCAAACCACTGCCCAGCTCCCAAAGCCCACGTGCAGGCTGACTGCAGCATCTTCAGACTGATTTCAGCACCATCAGACTGATTGCAGCATCACCCTCTGCACGGTTTGAGAGGATGAAAGGAAATGGTTGCACCAGGGGAGGTTTAGATTGGATATTTGGGAAAAAAATCACAAATAGGGTTGTAAAGGAATGGAACAGGCTACCCAGGGAAGTGGTGGATTCACCATCTCTGGAAGTGTTCAGAAAACATGTGGATGTGGCACCTGGGGACATGGTTTAGTGGTGAACATGGTGGTGGTGCTGGGCTAATGGTTGGGCTTGATGATCTTTGAGGTCTTTTCCAATCTTAAGGTTCTGTGATTGGCAAGGATGAGTGGCAAAGGATAACTGGGCATCCTGGAAAATGTCAGTAAGGGGGGGACACATATTAAGGACCTTCTTGGCGCTCCTGCCCAACAGCTAGCACACAGAGCCTGGGTATTTTTACTCCCCTGGAATAATACAGAGAAAAGTTCCCATCTGTCTCCTCCAGCTGTGCTCCCCTTCCAAGATGAGTAACAGCACGTCACCACCTGATTGTGCCCAGCCACACGAGACAGAACGGCCCAGCAGGCTGAGCAGCAGTCAGGCAGGTTTACATCCTCAGTGGGTCACATACACCTCCTGCACCATCCCCCTCCACCTCAGTCCCCTCCACTGCCTGCTGCAATCAGTGTTTTCACTCGTTTTATTAAAATAAACACAGAAACTGCAATAAAAAAATGACTCAACTGCAGACACACGTACCGATGTAGGAGACTTGCACCACAAGCTGGAAGAAAAGGGATTTTTTCCTTCTCCAGTAGGCAGAACCTGTATCCCATAGACAGATGGGAATGTTCTTAGAGCTAGAAAAACACTGTTTGCTCTGACCCACCAGTCATGCTCGCTGAACCACTGTCATGCTCTACATACACTAAGTGCTCCACCAAGGGAAACCAAACAAATGAATTCAAAAAGATTAACAACTCCAGAGCTAAAAGACATGGAGCCTTTCATGTTTTTCTCTCCAGGATATCTGGGACATTTGTTGCGAACATGAGTACACTGCACATGATTACAATTTATTGAATTAAACCCAGAGTGGTTTCTGTTGTATAAAGTAGCACTTTCCTCCCTTATCTAATGCAGATGAAATTTTGAACTTCAATGCCAATCTGCAATACCGTGTTCCGTTACAAATGTATTGAGCAAATTAAACTAAGTTCATCTGGATATTTTTTGGAGTTTGGTTTTTGAGGTTATGAGCAGGGCTTCAGGCAGCTGCTGCAATCAGTCTGTGACTGAAATGTTGGTTTCATGGTGGCTGATGACCTCAGAGAAACAGCAAATGCTGAACATGGGGGAACAGAGAGGAATCCTGTTTAATCATCTTACATTTCCTCTTTCTTTGTTTGTTTATTTGGTCTGAAAAAGTAACTTTTCTAGGAAGGGATTAAAACCTGCAGCCATTTTGCTGCCAGAGCCTTTGGTTTCAGCTCACAAGAAGACATAGTGGGGGATTAATTTTGCTTAACAATCAAAGCTTGAATAGTTCCCTTTAGCCAGCACTTTTAGCTTTGAAGTCAGATGTCTGCTCCAGCTGGACTCTAAAGAGAGTTTTGGGGAGCACGTCCCCACCTCAGCTTTGCCTGTGGAGGAGGATTTACAGCAGAGACCCTTCAGCCACAAATCCCTGAAGGCACCACGGCCCAGGAGGAAAATCACAGTGAATGAACACAAGTGACTGACACACCCCAGAGCTGCTCTGGGTGTTTGTGGACTCCCAGCATGGCATTTGCTGCTCATGGCTCAGCACAAGCAGCACATTAATTCAGAGGGGAGAGCTCATGAATGTGGGCAGGGCTGTGGAGCACTCAACAGCCAGCACAGAGGGTGCTGCTGCCTGTCTGCCCAGAGATGCTCATCCAAACCCAGCAGGGCTCACGTCACTCACTGGAGAGTCCATGTTAGAGCCAGTGGTTTACAGAGGCCTTGCAAGGTCTGTTCTTCTTGCTTGCTCCTGCTCACCCAAAGACCCCCAAAATGTACCAGCTAGCAAAACCACGACTTCAAAGCTGAAGAAAAAAGAGTAAGCAAACATCTAAAAGCCCAAATGGAGGCAGACAACTTCCCCCAGCGGTGCAGGAAGTGTCACTTTACAATCCCAAAGTCTGTGGAGGTGATGACATTAACACTCAGAGCAGAATTTCACTTCCAGCCCAGCTAAGAAGCAGCTGAGAAGCTCACAGCTCTGCTCCGAGGTGTCTCTTGAAGTGCCCTGCATTTCTTTGCACTGCCCTGACAACAGCTCTCTGTGCCTCTCCCACAACCCTGTGCATTGTGGAATCAGAGTTTCTAGCTATGTTACCCAAGGCAGGGTGCAAAATAACCCCAAGCCCTCTGTCTTAGATCTTGCAAAACTATGTGACTCAGCTTTATTTCCTTACCAAAAGTATATTAAAAAAAAAAAAAAATAGGCACTGAAAGAGTTCACAAACCCTTTTCATGTGGAGAGGAGGAACTGAGTGCCCTTTAATCTCTCATGGCCTGTGTGTGTTAACAGCAAGCTTGAAGTGTGCCAGCTGATTTGGTTTTTGCAAGGGACAAGCAGGGACCACCAAAGTCAAACAAAACCTGTCCTTGTGAGCAGAGAGTGGCCACAGGAGCCAGGCTGAAGTGACCAGGGGGATGTAGATGGTCCTGAGACCATCACCTGAGTGGGAGGATCTCTTCTGCAGGCTGAGCCCACCTGCACAAGCTGAGTGTGCCCCAGAGCAGGGAGAGGCTTCCCTGTTCACCTCTGCTCCTTCCACATCTCCAGCTTGGCAGAAGTGGGCAGAGAGGATTCCTGGATTAGGCAGGGGTGTCTTTGCACAGAAAGGCCTCCCCTGCTGTGACGGGATCAGCTTCACGCTGTGCTGGTGCCTGCCTGGGAAGGCAGAAGGGGAATTGCTGGGTGACAGAAGGGAAACAGGAAAAACCCCCAGGTGAAGGGACCAACCAACACATTTTATCCCAACAGCACGAGGGCTGCTGCTATTGCCGGGTGACCAGATCCACATTTAGTCCCTGCTTTACCCCGTCCCTGAGGTGAAGTATCCATACCAATAAAACGTTTTCAAAGTGCTTTCCAGAGTTTAACGCCATTCTAAACATCCTGTAAAAGTCCTTGCACACACGTATTGGAAAGAGCTACTTGCCCCATGAGCAGCCCCCCAAATAAAATGGGGCACTCACTGCTGTGCCAGGAACATTTTTGGTGGATGCAAAGAGACTTCTGCCTTCAGCTCCCTCCATACAGGGCTCCAGTCTTTCAGCTGTGCCTTGCCACAGGCAAGCTGACTGCAGTCAGGAGGGTTTTATTGATGTGAATTTCCTCACATATTAAGGTTCCCCACATTTGGGTTGAAAAACTGGCAATACTTCCAAGAAAAGTATTAAATAAGGCTAAGGAAACAAGCAATGCCTAATGTGAAATCTGCCAAGTAATATGAGATGGAGACGGTGAGAAGTTTTCCAGCAGGACATTCTTTCAGAAGGAAATTTGGTTTCCTTGAATCCAAAATGTTTGCAGAAATGTGTCAGTTTCAGTGACACCGTGTTTTGAAAAATGCTGGAATTGGGCTTAGGTTGAGATTGAACACTCAGACTTCCTTCAAGTGGAACTTTTCTGTTTTGAAATGCGCTTTTCCAATCCTTTTAATCTCGTGTTACACAATATAAAACACAAAAATCCATTTCAGACCAAAATTATATTAAACTGAAAAGTTACTGTTGTATTAAAATAATACCTACCCCTAAAAGCTCATGCCACAAGAATCCAAAACTGGGTTACACTCTTGTTTTGGAATAGAAAGTGACCTGAAAGCACAGTGAACTCCTGTGAAGTGGAACCCTCTGTTCTAGCACGGCTGTGGGGCTTTGTTTAAATTCACAACTGGAGCAAAATGTACAGTGGGGAAGAGTCCAGTTGGTCTGAAATCCTCATAAACTGTAGGTTTATGGATATGGTCTCTAGATTACAATGCTAGAGGGTTAATTAGAGGAGATATTCTAAAGCTGCATTAAGATCCTGGAGGTCTGGAAGGATCTCTTGAGAAGTTTCTACCCCATTTCTGCTCTTCCTGCTCTGCTGGCTCTGACCTGAGAGAACTGGTGAGCACCAGCCATGCCAGCAAACAAAGCCTGTGTTCTTGAAATTACCCAGATATCCCATGGGAATGTGGGGAACTGAGGGGAGTGGAGAAAGCAGAGAGAACACAACTGATTTTAACAAGGAGCGCTCCAAAAGGGTGGTTTGGGATAAAAGGTACCCACCCAAACAGACCAAATTATTTTCCTTGATGAATCTGAGAGGTCCTCACACACTACAAAGGAAAGGAATATAGGAAAGAAGACTTTTTGAAGTAATCCAGAAAACAGACCCCTAAACTTTCCCTTTAAACTTGGATAGTTGAAGGTGGAAGAGGGAAGTGCAAAATCTCTCCCATTTTCAAGCTGGTCAGGTTAAAACTACCACCAAACCTACATCAAAACTGGTTTGCACAGGAGGAGTCAGAGACACCAGAGTCCCTCCCTGGAGTGAGATGGTCAGACAAGAGAAACGCAGGAAACACCCCCCAGTCTGCAGCTCCTGCTGAGCAGCTCTGCCTGAAAGGCTGAGCCTGAGCAAAGCCCCAGGGTGGGATAAAATTGCTTTAATGAACCAGTTCCTAACAGCAAGCCAGTGAGCTTTCCCTGGATGCAGCCTCAGCTTCCACACCTGACAAGAACCTGGGGAACTACAGGTGAAACAACTGAATACAAGCTGCAAGGCCTTTTCTCAGGTGTTTCAGGGCTGATTAAACTTTCTGCAGGTAACAGGAAAAGAAACGTGGTTTTTTAATGTGAACCACCAGCAGTAAAAGAGATGGATGAAAAACCACAAGGACAAGCTACAAAGCTGCCAGGGTGCTGAAGACCCTTTAGATTTTGGGGGGTGAGAAAGATTTCTATGAAATAACAGCAGCAACTGAGCTGAAATGGCTCTCAGAGCTACTCACATCCGTTCTTCTTCCCTAATAATTCACAGCTGAATGGAGGGCTCTGTGGAAGTATTGGATAAGCCAGTATTTCGTGCAGTGCCACTTTTAACAACTGCCTGGGAGCGATTATTTACGTGCGAGTGCCAAAGAATTTGACATGACAGATTAGAAAGTAAAAACTCTGCTCTCAAGGAAATCACCAGAAATGTGGAGGAATGTATTGGATTTCAATGGAGCAACTGTGCTCTGACATTATTTCAGAGGCACCAACCTTTCACATTTGTGTCTTTTAAGAGAGCTCGAGGTAAGAAAATGAGGTGGGGGAATCGACTGAAATCATAAATGATCAACAAAGGAAGGGGCAGAAATGTCCATGTTCTGCTGTCCAAGCTCTTCTGTGTTTGTTGGAAGATTCTTCCCCCACCAAACCCAACTTCTACTTATTTGGAGATCCTGATGATCATCCAGGCCCAGTTTAGCTATCAAGAAATGAGCTTCAAAGAAAATCAGCCCTTTTAAAGTGGTTTGGGGCTTTTTTTCTCCCAGCATCTTTTATGACATTTTCACTTCCTTCAGCTTTTCAGCTTTTGAATTTAAACAAGCATGAGATCTTTGCTCTGTTGGAGCCAATGGCAGCATTCCCACTTATTTGGATCATCCCATAATTTCATGCTATATATTTTGCTCAAGCTTTGCTGCAATCAAAGCCCCTTTGTTGCTCCAGTTAGCAGTAGACTGTTTCCAGATTTTGGCACTCCTAATACAACAATAAAGAGCAACAAAACTGGAGTAACCCTGGGAAGGAAGGCACTGCTTGAGCAGAGGGAGCCTCTTTGGAGGATTTGGAGAAGGAAAAGTGAATCAGGTGTGAGAACACCTCTTGGAGTGAGCAGTGGAACTGAGGAGCAGAGGATGTGTTTTGAGGGGGGAATGTCCTGGTATTTAAGAAGTAAAACACCCCAAGGGATGGGAAAGTGAAGAGTGTGTTCTACCCACTCCCTGAACTGCAAATGCCCCCTTGAAGCAGAGAAAATGGGCCAAAACTTGTGACTGAGAGCCATGGCCCATCCCCAGTTTGCTCAGGGGGAAGCAGAGTCCCCATGCAACGAGCTCACAGCAAAGCACTCAGAGAGTCCTGAGAACACCAGCTCACCTGCATTGTGTAGCTCACACCTACACACACCTGCTTGTGTTCCACATCATCAGCTAATTGTTAATAAAAAGTTGTCTAAATAATAGACCCAGCTCTGGCACTTCAACTCAGATAAAATAATCCTGGGCTCTTCCAGCAGTCACCTCTTGGTTTCAGCTGGGATAAGACACAGCCCAACAGCACAAGCTGGCAGGGTCCAGTCTGAAATGGTTTCAATTACATGTTTAAAGTCAAACACATTCTCATGACCAAAGTACATTTTAATAAATATATTCCCTTAAATGTCCAGGAAGGCTCATGGTAATCTACTTAAGCATTATTTTCTGGAAGGTTTAAGATTCCTTATAAGCTGAATTACATGTGGAAAGTTACATTAATGTGTCTTCACATAAACTCTAAGTTTATTGTTTTATTATTATAGAAAAACCATAAAAAGATTTGTCTGAAGCCATTGGCTGTTGTGCTGCACATCTGGTGGAATGTTAGTTATTACAATAACTCCTTCAGCGCCCTCAAATGAAGCCCTGGGCTAAAAATGAAAATAAGTAATACGATAATACTGTAAAAAGATGTTATGGAATCATACAGGAACACTGAGCCAAATCCAGCTGTCAAGGGGGAAAAGAAATCCTGGCTGAGTTTTAAAAATAGCATTAAGTCAGGCAGGAAAAAAGGTCAAAAGCCTCATGACCAAACCACGGCCTCAGCCAAACCCGGGGTGCTGCTGTAGCACCCTGGCAAGAGCAGCACGAGGATCCTTGGCTGCTCCAAGACTGACACCGGAGCTTCTATTCCCAGAGCTAATCAAAGGCTGCCCAGAACCATTGGCTGAGTTTAATTTAGTGCTGGTCCCACATCAGGTGTGGGGGCAGTAAAGAGGCAGCAGGAAGGAGTTGGGAGAGGAGAGGAGAGGATAGGCAGGAGCAGCTGAGCTCTGGGAAGCGCCAGGAGGCTGGGAGAGGAGCAGGGCTCAGGCTCCTCAGCAACACAGGCAGCGTGCAGCCCAAATTCTGGCGTGGGAGAGGGGTAGAGAGGGCTTGAGGGGCCAGGGTGGCTGGCACTGTGCTTTTCCTGGTGAGGGTGAATGGGACATGGAAGATGGGCAGAGGCCAGTGGGATCAGAAGCAGATGGAGGCACTGGGGATGTAACAAGGAATTGAGGAAGAAGGGCTGGGAAGAGACCGGGAGGAGACAGAGGTGTTTCAGGAGTGCCACAGGGGAGTGCCTGTCCTGTTTGCTCCTCCTCCCCACGCTCTGCTCTTCTCCCCACCCATCCCTTGATAGCCACAGCCTCTCCCCCAGGAGCCCTCCCAAGGCAGCCCCGGCACAGGGCGAGGCTGGGGAGCACGAAAGCACAGGCAGGGACACAGATTTTTCTGTAACAACCGATCCTCACCTCCTCAAGCAAAGGCAAAGTCTGCAGCCTGCCATCCCTCCGTCTGCTGCCTTAATCCCTTGTAACCTCTGTCGGAGGCAACATCCATTTTCTGGTGGAAAAGGAATGCACCCAGGGCAGCACCAGCTGCCTGAAATGTGCTGCCATAACTGGAAGCAGCCTTGAGTGCTGTTGCTTCTGCAAATGGGCCACACTGGTTCCAGCAACCAACCTCTCTATTTATATTTATTGCTGTCCTAATTGGAGCATATTTACCACGAGAGTTAATGGAGCAATATTTCTTCTCTGATCAGCACTGGGTGCTGTGGATTGGGTGCTGCTGCACAGCTTTCCTCACCCTCATCTGCAGCAACTTCCAACCCTGAGTTTGCCTCCTCCAACAAACCAATCTGGGTACAATATATTTGAGGTTGTGACAGGGAATGAACCAAAAATAATTCACTGAGGCAACATTCTTCATATATATTAATCTTGTTGCTTTATCTAAATCTTAAAGCTCTTTTAAACCACTCACCTAAACATCCATCTTCTCCAGATGTTTGATTTTTCAAACCAGTGGCACATTTCATCTGTATCTAATAACACTGCTGAGACTTTTTTTTTCCTGGATATAACTCAGTAATATTGTTGGCTTATCAAAATGTCACCCACTAATTAAGAATGAAACTAGGTAGAGGAAATAAAATTGACAGTCTTATTCTTAAAATCCTCGAATAACCAACTAATCAGTTAAAAAGTGCACTTTAGAAATGTGCTTTGTCTAGTCTAGACTTATCTCTCAAAAAACCAAAAAAAATCAGGAGAAGTGGTTAGGGATAAATAAGCTAACCAGGAACATCTGCCTTTAATATCCCATTTTGACGTCAGCGAATCTTTATTGGCCTCTCAAAATAGTCTGAAGTTTTGTGAAACAAGCAGCAAACAAAACATACTGCTCTCCAGCTTTTAAAAGATTTTTCCACTGATGATAAAAGTAGAAATCCTCACTAATTCATTTTTTTAAATGTCTTTTTACTGCATTCATAGCAAAACTCAGGTCGGGTCTATCCTGGTTCACGTAATCTGAATGCTACTTGCAGCTGTCACTGAAGCTACTCAGCCTTCCAGGGTAAATAAAAATCGGTTTTGCTTTGGCTGTTTGGGTGCATCCAGTGAAGCACCAGCTCTCCCCACACCCACCAGCCAGATTCCCTTGTAACTGGAGAAACAGCTTTGTAAAGTGGGTTTTTGGGGAAGAAACAGGCGGAATGCAGCAGTGCTGCTGCTGTGCAGTTTGAACAGAACAAGCACCAGGCAGCCCCACTGCCGATCAGAACAAACTGCCCGGGGCACAGCCTGATCCGAAACCCTCCTGCCCGGAGCCAGCAGAGCCAGGGGCAGGAGAGTCCCCATCCCACAGCTGCGGCTCCGGGCTGGCTCCAGAGCAGGCTGGCACAGACTGATGGAGAGGGGAAACGCAGGTCCAGCCCCTCCAAGCCCCTTGGAAGCTGCATTCCAGTGCTGTGAGTAATGGGCTGGGGCTGGGGCAGAGGAGGAGGAGGAGGAGGAGGAGGGACACTCCGGGAGCGTTTCCGTCAGGATTTCTCTGACACCTCTGCAAGGAAAGCGTTTGCACATCGCTGGGGTGGGATGGATTCACACTGCAGCAAGACCGGCCCTGTTTCAGGGAGACGTGAGGCTCCTGACACCTCAGGCACAGAGCAGCCCCTCAGTCTGCTATTCCCCTCTGCATAAACATTGCGGCTCGGAAACCTCTTCACAACATTTTGGGCGTACTGTTAATGGGTTCAGAAAAATGCCCCCTCCCCTACGCACTGAGCAGAAAGCAGAATACATTTTTGCAAGCCACAACAGAAAGTTTAATGGCATTCCAAGGCTGATGCACTTCTAGGAGTGATGATGTGGCAACAGCAGCCCTGCAACAACTGGAAGTGATGTGAAGAAATGTAACTGCTCTCTAAACAAACCCATTTTGATCCATTTCCCCTCGGACAGAAGCGTGATGTTGTTGTTCTCCTTGGGAATTACAAAACCACTTTCTAAAACTTCAGCTTGCTGTAAACATGGAAAGTGCGTTTTCAAGCTAAGGGAACCTCACTTGAAAATAGAGATTTTCATAACTCTTTCACTCTGCAAATATGAATAACTGTGGCAGGGCAATCAGGTCATTTTTTAAAGGAGACTATGACAACTTCAATCTTGTTATGAATACTTTGCATCAATTAATTGCATAAATATAAATGATAAATAAACTGGTTAAAATAATGGAATTTGAATGGATCCTTTCCAGCAGCCAGCATGGGTTGGTTACAGCAGACGTAGCTGTGGTTCACTCTGCTGGAACAAGGAGAACTCCACTGCTGGCAGTCCCCTGCATGAGCTGACCTTCAGTTTTGAACTCACACACCACCAGACTGTGAGTGGGCACTGATATCAGTATTTAATGTAATACCTATATTTAAGTAGACACTTCTGCATCATCTCACAGTCTCTCTTCCTTTACCCACACACTAACCCTTCTCTGTCAAATCTCTTTAAACCACAGTTATTTTTGTGCTTTCTACCAACGATGCTGTTGAGCATTCAGGGATCAGAGCTCTCTGCCTTCACCATGGAGTTTTAATTTGGTTGCTCAGCTTGAGAAACGATAGCCACTCACATCTGCCACAGCCTCAACTCAGACTGAGAAAAGGGTAAGAGCCAACAACACAAATTTTGTGAAGGGCCTGGGGTTTCTGCGCAGCAGGCCTTGTGTGGGGTGAAGGACACGCCTGGGACAGCTGTGCCAGTCCCAGCTGCCCATCCCCAGCACACAGAGTGAGAAGAAACCACCTGAACCATGGCTGGGGTGCTTATAACTCCTTTGTGTGACCCACGGGTTATCCCACACCCCTGGAGCAGCCTGGAGCCTCCTCCACCTCCCAGCCAGCTCTGTGAGCCCTGCCCATCCATTCCGACAAAGTCCTTGGGCCACAATACAGGAATGACCTTCCTTGCTCTGCAATCCAATTTATGTGTTATTTACTGCACCTTGTCTGGTGCCTGCTCCACGAGAGCCACCCCATAAACACAGCCCAGAGCTGCCAGCCAGCTCCTGCTCTGTTAAAGACCCATCAGTGCCCATTATATATGGCAGAACACATCCTGAAATCCAAGAGCACGTTAAAATTACTGCCAGCCATGTTCACCCTAATCCTTCACCTTCTAACAGTGAAAACCTTCCCATTTCACACATCCCACACTTCCAGGGCCCAGCACTTCCTCTCCCCTGACTGCAGTTTTATTGCTTTGTCCAGAAAGCAAAAAGATATTCCCTTAACAAATCAGTTCTGTGTTTGTTTAAAGCCTACAAGGCCCGTGAATCTCCTTTATCTCCCTCGGTCTTTATCTCCCTCAGTCTTTCCTAATGAAAACCATAATAGCCACTGCCTTCCAGATGACCTAGCATGGAAAGTCTTGGAATATGTTATTTATTTTGTGAACCTGAAGATTAAAGGGCCCCTGTATCTGGGGTTACATTCTCCAGTTGGGAGTGCATACCCATTTCCAATTCATTAGGAGTTAATTCCGTATTTCAGCTCTTCCCACTGATGAAAAACATTTATAATAACTCCACACACAAACAGCGGAGTCAGACAATAAAAATCCTCTGCTTTGGAGTTTCTCCTTTCCCGTGGAATATTCCAAATCTTTTCTGTCATTCTGAGGCTTCTTGATGTTTTTTTAACTTAAATTCTTCCCAAGGAAATGCTGATCCTTTTGAAGCGACAGTCTGTTTAGGTTTCGGTAATTGCTGCGGATCCTGGGCAAGAGTTCCAACAGCTCAGTTCTCACCAAAGCCAAGAAGAGCAAGAGCACAAGGCAGGGAGGGAGCAGATTGCACCACAAAGAGCAGAATTTATCCCTCAGAGTCTCTGTAGATTTTTCAGACCAGCAGAGGCTGTAAGGCAGTGAGAGGGGATGATGAAAGAAACTTTAAAATGTGTATGAAAAAGCAGTAGAATAAGTGCCCAAGAATAATTTCTGAGAATTGTCTGTGGCAATACAAGGATCAAAGCACAGATGGCCAAAGTGGTGAGAAGTGAAATTTTGGCTACCCCACACTCCTGTGCCTTTATATTCTGGGAAAAAAGAGCATCTGCAGTTATCAGCACTGTGGGAGAGGTACACAGGAATTCACATTCAGAGTGTAACTATTCCTGATAGCAAATCATTTTATGGACACTGAGTTTAATTAGTTGATTCTGTAATTGGCCCAAATTTCACCAATTCAAAGAAGCTTCTCGTGTTTAAAAGAGTAAAGACACTGAGCAGCTACTCTAATTATCAAATTGTTTTTAAATAATAAGTGCACATATATATATTTATATATTTAAATAAAAGAGACACTATAATTAAAACCAAGTTGCCAGGGTTTTTTTCCTCTGAGGATTTTTCCCTCATTCATTTCATGGATATGATTTTGCCTTAACATTAAAAATGTCTAAAAAACACAAACCACTTTAGTTGGTGTGCCTGCCTGTAGCTAGAGGAGAAAAGGACACTTTTAGAGAGGAGTAACACCTGCACAGATCCAAAGGTGATGCAGTAACAGCTTCTTCATTATAGTCTGGCTGAACCTTCATCTGAAGAGATGAGGAAAAGATCATGAGGGGTAAATAGTTAGGGAAGAGGAGAGGAGAAGAAACAAAAAGGGAAGAAATTTGGATTTTTACGTCTCAGCAGGTGTTTTTTCACAGGTTGCATTCCCTGGATTTGCTGCATTCCCTTTATGGCAGCATTTCTGCGGTCTGTAAACTCAGACCAGCAAATTTATCAATTAAATTCTTGGTGTTCAAATGAAGTTCTTGGTGTTTTAACTTCTCGTTAAGCTCTGCCTGCCTCTTCACCCTGTGAACCTGAGAGCAGCTCCTGGCATTTTCTGTTCTGGCACAGATAAATTTGGTCTAAAGATCCCAATTATGGCCCCAATCTTCCTGGATTTCCTGTCCTTTAGCCCCAGTCATGGAAGTGCTGTGATTGTGCCAGGACTCATCATTTTGAGGAAAGTCTATTCCTGGACCTTCCTGGTGGTGGGAAAAAGCTTGAACACATTAAAAAAAAAAGGACTGAAAACAAGAAGGTGAAGAGAAGCAGAAGGGCAAGAGGACAGAAAGAATTTCAGTCTAGGAAATAAATAACTCTTTTCTCCCTACCTTTGTTAGTTCATTTTTTTTTTTAGATTTGGATTATTTTTAGATGCATTGCTTGTCATATAAATGTAAGCACCTGTGGTCTCTTTGCACTCAGGATGTCCAGAAGCTCCTCGAACAAAAATATTCAATACTTTTTAATATTATTGGAGAAAATACTAAGGCAAAGGTTTGTGCTTCACAAGCACTGGAAATAAAAATATTCTTCTTCTGCATGAGTGGCCAAGCACATCATTCCAGTTCAGTGCTGCTGAGGACTTGCAAAGTGGTGTGGATTTTGTGTTAGCAGTGAACTGTGGTTAAATAAAGTTCATTTTTTACTATCATTTAGTCTCAAAAGAGTGAGTAAACAGCAATAAGAGCTCCAGACCAAAGGATTTTAGGTTAGGCAGGACACTCGTGGTTAGAATTTTGATATGTGCCATTCCAGAAATAAATAAGCCATTTTTAAAGTGATGTTAAATCCTTAATTATAACATCGAGCAATTTTAAACCACGAAGCTTAAAAGCTGGGCTTTGAAAACTTAGAGAAACGGAATCTTCTAAAACATTGTCTGGCACCACAGGTAACCCTTTCATTCTTCCCTTTTTTTTTCTTTTTTCTTGAAGTAGGTGGAACCTTCCCTCATTAAACGAAGGAATTTCTCGCTGGAACATCTAAAGCATGACATTGATGAGACACAGTTAACCTGCACTCCTGTCTGTGCAGAGCAGGGGAATAAAAGCTTTCTGGTATGTAAGTTCAAAGAAATGGACCTTTTACCAGATTTGAACAGTTGTCTTGGGAATGCAGATTTATGAAAATTGATCCCCTGTCTTTGTCCACGGGAACAATGTGCCTTTCTTCCCCACGTTTGCCCCCTGTCTATTCTACTGAGTCAGAACTTCTTCAGAAAACTTCTTTTAATTAATAGAGGATACCCTTGCAGCCACAAGGTTATAAGATGTCTCTGACAAACCTCTCTTTGGATACAGTCAAAGAGGGAGATATTTAGACTTCACATTCAATTTAAAGCAGAGGTCAGAGTTCAAAAGTGTAGTTTGCCCTTGTCATGTTCCATTTGGAATTCAAACTGTCAGAAAAACAAAAGGCAAAATGACACGTTGCCATCACTGGGATTCTCCAGCCTGCTCCAAAACAGGCACAAGGGGAAAAGGAAGGACATTTCTAATGGTATTTATTGGGATATATTCTATAAAATCTCTGCATTCTAAAATACCCCAAATAATCACACCCAAAAGGTAGGTGCACACTGACTGTGACTTCAAAACTACTTGCACTGGGTATAAACTGAAATAAGTTCATTTCTGTTCTTCCTTAAACAGCTTTTATAGAAATAAATAACTCCAAGTCAGAATGTAGGGAAGACAGATTCTTTTAGATGCCCTTACACTGACTGCTGCTGCATATGAAATTTTCTTGCCATTGCCATTTAGTCTGATTATTTTGTGGGAGGAAATGGTAACAACTTCACTGATTTCTGCCATTTTCCTGAAATAAAACAATGAAAATTAGAAAAGATTATGTACATTACCAAAATGTGAAATATTTTAGGATATTTTCCAAATATTTGCACATACAATTTTTGCTCAACATAATTGCACTTTTGGGAAGCACTCCAGAAACATTTTCCTCCTCATGATGCCCCAGTTGTCTCTAAATACAGTCAGAAAAGAAGGCAAGCTACAGAATGCAGTAGCAGCTACAGAAGCCAAAAAAGCAGCTGAGATAATAGAAAATAGACAAACCTCACTCCTTTTCAAGCATTCTCACCGTGTGGAAGCTTCTATTTACCCAAGCGCACAACTCCTCCGACCATAAATACTTCTCTATAAAAACATAAGGACTGCACAGAACCTGTAGGACTCATCATTCATCCATTTATTGTTCTTCAAGTTGTGATGTACCTCCAGATCTATTTCTGATTGCACTCTCACCCACAGCTCCTGCAGGTAACATTTATTTTTTCTCTAACCATGCCAGCTTCTGCTGAGCATTCTCCTGAATTCCCCACTTCCAGGCACAGAGGCTCCTTGTCAGCTCTCCTGTTGCACAGTTTGAAGTTTAAACTCTCAACCATGGTGGGTTCTGAGTGTTTGTTCATTCCCACATCTGCCTCAAGCCCCCCTGGCTGCCCTGCCCGGCCCCTCCTGTGTGTGCAGAGCTCACCCAGCTCCAGCTCTGCTCCCAAATTATCGTTGATTGATGACTGGTCAGGTTTGTCTGGGTAAAACTATGCAACCAGCAGGGCTTTCCATGTAAATATTGAGAAGGATGGCATGGAGGGCACACTTGTCACAAAGCTGGGAGGTTTGGGACAGATAACCCAGGAGGGAGATGAGGTTTCTTCTGTCTGAGTTGTCTGCTTGAACCAGGAAAGGAGCTTGAAGAACACACAGACCCAGCCTAGTTAACCCCAGTGGTCAATCAGCATCTGAAGAGGCAAAAAATCCAAGTCCTGGGGCCAAGGCTTATTGTTCTAGGGCCACTAGTCCCTACTCCAAGCAGAATATTTGCCCGGTCAGCACGTTTTGAGCAGGAAAGGATGATTTTTATTACAGATTTCTGCACAACACATGGGCTGTGGATGGCCGTGCACCAAGTGTCCCACAGTGCAAAAAGAACCAGAAAAATGATCACCTTTTGTCTCCATTTATCTTCATTAGATGTTTAATTAGAGCTGGCCTCTGGGGGACCTCAGTTTGCTTCCACCATAGGATGGCTCCAGCCCAGCTGAGGGTTTGAGAGCAGGCAAGTGCAGGCAAATTCATGTTGGTGCCGATGAACAGATGGGCCACGTGATAGGAATTCATGAGAGAGGGGCTTTTGATGGATATCAGCTCTCTGAGCCTGCCCACAGACCCTCAGCACGTGTGCACTGGAATTCTCTCCATCCTGCCTTCCATGCTGCTTCAACTCACAGAAACTACATTGACTTTTACCTATGGAATCCGAACTTTGGTGCCTTAAAGACAGACCCCAAGGTATGACTTACGTAGAAGACATGCTAGAAATCCTGTCAGATTATTGCACATATTCCTTCCTACCCAACAATTTCTCTCTCTTTCCTAGATTCACTTAAAACAACTTTAAAATGCAAATGTTCTTCTCAAAGATAGCCTCTCTATTATTTCCAGGACTACTTTGTGTTTCAGTGCTTAGAAAATGACAAAATGTAAAAACTCTTGGCTCTGCAAAACTAATTGTGATGTCTGCCTGATAACTTATTCCAGTTCTTAAACTGCATTTAATTTCAGACATTTATGTGCCTTGTCATCTTCACTGCCCAGTGCTGCATTATTGAGCATCTCCTCAAAAAACCCAAAAAATCATATTTTTTTGTGGTACAACATGCTGCTGGCTTATGCTGAAGAAGCTCTACTGACAAAAAACCAGCCTCTCTCTAGGCCAGTCTGTGAGACAACTAATGATTTATTGGACAAATATGCATTTTTTTACGTAAAGAAGCCTGAGAAGAGCTTGCTGTTGTAATCAGCTTCCAGGCAGGGATCCTGCTCGGAGCTGTGTTGTACCCTTGGTGTCAGGAAGACAGATGAAAACCTGAAGTTCATCACAACAGTCAGACAGAACCGGGCAAAAATGTCACTTTCCTGACATCAAAGAATCAATGAGCAGCACTTATGTTTTAAGTTCAGAGCGATCAAAGCAGACAGAGAGCATTTTAATGTTTGTTGCCATTTTTAGAGCACATTTTTAATGCAGAGTTGTTGGGTTGGTGGGGTGGTTGGTTGTTTTTTTTCTTTTTTCTGCCAGACAAAGTCAGTTGCAGATATTTTCTCACAGCACAAGTTAATGTTCTCAATCTGTTTTTCCTTTCTGGGGTCTGTGTGGACAAATTCCACAGCAACATCTGATGATAAGATCAGACAGTAGTAGCAGAGACATTTTTAAATCATATTTACAATATGTCCCCTCTGGGCCCACCAAAGAGCAATCTTTCTCAGAACAATATATATTGGCAATTCCTTTTCTTTTTTCTTTGCTCCATTTAGAGATAATTTTAGCTCTTCAGTGTCATGCAAATACGCAGGGCTTCACTCAGATGAAACTGCTATCAAGGCATTGGGAGCTCTGCCAGGAAAAGAGCAAACAAGGCTCCTAAGAGGAATTCAGCTGGAGAAAGGCCTCAGGATTTGCTCTACTGGGCACAAACTGGTGCATTTTTAAATGCATATTTGAAAGACAATGAATAGATAAAAGGAATAAACAAAAGGCACCAAAATCATTGATTTCTGAAGTCTAAATTTTCTTTAGACCCACCAAACATTTACATACATTTACATGTAAAATGAGGCTTTGTTCAGCTCCTCTGCCTGGCAGCCCAGCAGGGAGGGGGACCCTGGGCAGCTCCCTCCCCACGATCCAGGGACCTTCCCACTCTTCATTCCAGGTGGGTGGGGAAGCCACAGGCTGGTCCAGTTGGAATCATTTCTCCTGGGTGGTGTGGTCAAGGGAAGAGCCCAAATCTCTGCCCTGTCCTTAAAAAGGATTTGTTTAACAGGAGAAGGAATCTCCACAGGCTCCTTACCCCTTGGCCAACAAAAAGAGGGACTGCTGGACACCCAACACCAAATATACACAAGATACAGCAGAGTTAGAGAAATGAATGTCATTCCAAACCCACAGCTGGATGTGGGTGTGGACAATGGGACATCTGCTGCTGCTTGGACAGGTTTAGTGCAATCATGTCATACATGCTCCTGCCTCCTGCTGGGTTCTGCAGGACCAAAATGAGGGAGAAGTGCACGTCTGGAAGTACAGGATCTGATTGCCAACTGCTGGATTCCCATCCCTGAAAAGCAAGTGACACTTTGCACTGCTGGAGGAAGGATATTGGACTAAAAGGTCCATAAAGCAAAGAAAGAAATCAGTGCAGCAAAGAGTTCACAAGGAAGGAAGGAGAAACCTTTCCTAGGGAAGGAAGGAGAAGAATTGGTAACCTGGGCTCGAAATACTTCACACTGAAAATGCACCAGACTGGAGAAGGATCTTCACTGATGCTCTTAAACCTCTCCTAAACACCCCTGTGGGATGGGGCAAGAGCCCAGCTCTGCCCAGGGCCCACCAGACACCAAACACCCACCACAAGGCCCTAAAAACACACCACAGCTTGTGGGGATGCTGTGGATGAAAGTGATGTAAATATAAGATTATATTATCTGGTATTGTTATTGTAATTCTATGGCCCTGTCTGTACACAGTGACCTAAAACTTTGTGAGCTCTTTTATTGTTTGGCTTTCGCTGCCTTTAAGCGTCTTAGTAAATTTATAATCCCTTTTCTTTAGCTTCTTTTTCTATCTCTTTGCTTGAAGACCTGGCATGTAATGAATCAAAAAAGGGATATTTATACCCATACTGTGAGAATGTTTACAATGTACAGAAAATTCTGTCTGTGGTTTGGTCTTTGTGTATTTTCAGAATAAATGACAGTTTTCCAAACGTACTCTATTACTGTTGAGTCCACAGAGTCTGTATTTATGTAACTGAAATGCTTTTATTTAGACCTTTGCAACATGCCAAAATCAAAACTATTTTAATGAATGAATCAAAGTAGTACAGCAAAGAAATCTGCAATGTGTTACTGTTTCAAAATACAGATTTCTGTGAAAAGCCTCTCAGATACAAAGAATATGTTTGTTTTATGAAAAGCAATTTTGTTATTTTCATGCCCATTGTTTTAATAACACAACTTTGATCTTGAAAATATTTTTGCATGCAACATGAATATGGTAATAGCCAAAGTTTCCATTTAGCTGCTGCTTCATGTTCCAAGAATACTGGGTTCCATTACATGTAGCATTTAATAATTTACATGTGGGCTCCAGGCGACCTTCTTGACGTCTTGAAGCAGACACGGTTTAAGTTTTTCAAATTTTTATTCAGGTACATGGATTGTCAAATTTGGGAATACCAATGGCATCATTAAGGGCCTGAGTTAATTTTCCCACTGCCATGACCTGCTTTGAAGAACATGGAAATGTTCCAATCAGTCATGGAGATAGGGAACACTCCATGAGTTCCCCACACTTCATTTGCAGAGTTCCTTAACCGAGGAACCCAAATATCTTGTAATAATTTCAGTCCTCTATAAAGTTTTGGAAACAAAAGAAGCAGCTACTAATATTACATTTCCTTAATTCTCTTCAAAGGATTTTCCCTTTCTGAAATGCTCCAGAAATTACAGCTAAAATCTGCCTTATTCTCATGCGTTTGCCTCCTTGGGTTTACTCACAAGCGTAGGATCGTACGAATGAATGAATGAACGAGGCAAATCCCTCCTTCCCACCCACAAATGTTGCTGGGGGGAGAAAAAAAGGAGGATTTTGTAAGTTTGTCTGGCACTTCCAGATGTTGAGCAGCCCTGCCTGACCACATATGGATCAGCTCTGCCATGCACCTGTGAGGAGAGCAGTGCCCCTGGGACTGCCAGGCCTTGATGGATGTGTGGGGAAACGGATCCTGATGGATTTATGGAGCACGTGCAAATCATCTCTGTAGCACACTGTATATCACAGCTCTAACATTTACAGAAGCATCACTTCTGGTCTGTGTTCACCGCTGAAATGAACCAGAGGAGTTTCTGGGATTCTGTATCCGCTCCCAGGGTGTGAATTAGTCAGGGCAGGGAGGTGGTGGGTCAAGTTTTGAGAAGAGATCCATCACGGAGAAGTTAAAGATGTGCTACAGGCAGCACTGGGGGTATTCTGAACCTCCTGCTTGCTTTAAAAGTTGTATAAACACAGCTACATCAGGACCAGAGAGCATCTGCCTTAGAGGGAGACTGATGTTAGGGAGAATGGTGCCCTGGGCTGGTAATTATTCCTCATTAAGGAGCAGTTCTGATAAGATGAAGCCTTCCCCCATCCCAAATCGAGTCATGTGTGTGTTCCTCCAGCTTGAACACCTCTCCAGCATCCTTGGGGTGAATAAATAAATCTTACAAATGGTTATGGGCCGCTAATGACACCTCTTGAAAGGAAGCTGAACATAATAAATTCTTGTTAATCTTGATGGATGGGTGGGAAGGAAGGCAGGCAAGAGATAGCCAGGAAAAGCAGGAGCATTAGACACTTCCATTAGCATTAAACATGCCAGCCTGCCCTTGAAAGTTGATTAACATCAACTCCTCAGAAAAAATAATGGAGATTCTCCAGCATCAGACGTGACCTTGCAGCACTGCAGAAGGCAGTGAGTCCTCATGGAGTGTTCTTCAATCTCCAGTTACAACACGAGCACCATTAACATTCTAGAGGGCTCCAGACTTAGGAAGCTGCTTTCTTCTCTCCCACTCCCCACCAGTAAAGAGGACCCACACTTGGATTTGCAATATTTACAGACATATTTACATAAACAATGACATATTCACTTCCCATGTGCAGTCTGACACCAAGGACCTGAGTTCCCTGCCCACACTCCAGGCAGGACCTGCCCCTCTGTCCTGCCATGGTTCTCACAAGGACATTGGCACCTGGAGTGATGCTGGCCCAAAGCAAACAAGGTGGTTATCATGCAGTTCCTGCTCCTGGAGAAGTCTGAATCATCTCCTTTTGGCTGTTAATTCCACATAAGCCTGATCATACTGGCAAACCTGGAAAATTTATGTTGCCTCTGAATAGAAACAGTCTTCTGCAGAACACAGGGCATTTTCATTCAGTAAATATCTGGAATATTTCAGCACAGCTCCTTTTACGTTTAAGCTACCCCTGTCTGGGGCACACACTGCACCGTGCTGTCCCTGCCACATTCCTCCTGCTCCTCCCTGTCCGGAGAGCTGGGGCACCTCTGCTTCCCCTCCTGCTGCCAAAACCCTCGGGGGTCCCCAGAGCCTGGAGCCATCCCCAGGGATTTGGGGCAATCACTCAGGGCTCCCCACAGTCTGGAACCATCCAGGAGCAGGGATTTGGTGCTCCCCAAAGCCTGGAACCATCCAGGAGCAGGAATTTGGGGCTCCTTGCAGCCTGGAGCCATTCCCAGGGATTTGGGGCTCCCCAAAGCTTGGAGCCATCTTGGAGCAGGGATTTGGGGCTCCCCACAGCCTGGGGTCATCCAAGAGCAGGGAGTTGGGGCTCCCCACAGCCTGGAATCATCTGGGAGCAGGGATTTGGGGCTCCCCACAGCCTGGAGCCATCCAGGAGCAGGGATTTGGTGCTCCCCACAGCCTGGAGCCATCCAGGAGCAGGGATTTGGGGCTCCCCACAGCCTGGAGCCATCCAGGAGCAGGGATTTGGGGCTCCCTAAGGCCTGGGGCCATCCAGGAGCAGGGATTTGGGGCTCCCCAGAGCCTGGGGCCATCCAGGAGCAGGGATTTGGGGCAACCCCTCCCTGCACAGGTAGACCCAGCCCCGAGAGCCGTGTCCTGGCCACGCTGTGCTCCCTGTTCCAGGAGGAAAACCATCTGGATCGCACAGTTCACAACTGGGGCAGGCATTCCAGGGCAGCCAGGCTCCCACTGACTTTCACTTTGTTTTCTTTCAAACAGGCCGAGTTGCTGTCAGCTTCCCCACGACTTTCTCCCGCTTTAATTTACGTCCCATGCAAACTCCACAAACATTTTCCACTGGAAGGAGCCAAGGACTGACTTTTTCCCCTGCAGCATTTGGGGAAAACTGATTCTCAAAACAGTTCTGCAAAGAGGTTTGGATGATTTCTAGTCTGACCATTTTTATTTTCTAATTTAAAATGAAAACCACACTTATTTCAGTTTTCAAGTTTTTATTTGGGCTGAAACTATTGCTACCAAGCAACAAAGAAGGATGAAATGGGAAGCTTTTTGAAATTACTGCTACATTTTTCAGAGCTCAGGCTTCTGGTATTAGGCATCGCTTAAGAGGAAACCAGCAGGACATATATCATGCAATATAGACAACTTATATACCCATATTTAATATACTGATGAGGACACAAACCATTCTGACTAAAGAGTTTAGCACACATCTGTGTCCACACACATTTAATTTTCTGCTGTGAGGAAAGTTCACTGAGAATTTAGTAAGTTACTTCTGCAGATCAATTCCATTCAGCATCTTACTGTTTTTAAAGATTATGTCCTTAAACATCCCTGTAATTCCAGCTTTTCTCTGACATTACTGGCTTGGGAAATGCTGGCAGCTTTCTGTGACTGGAGGGGTCTCAGTAGTGTTGCAGATATTTGTCTCAGATTAAAAAAAGAAAAGAAAAGCCATGAGAACATTTTCATGGAGGTTCACATTAGGGTTTAACCCATTAGAATGAACCTGTGTTACCCCAGACACCTTCAGAGTAACTATGAGTCCAAAAAAGTTTCAAATTTCTGAAAAATGCTTGAAAAGATTAAAAAGAAAAAAAAAAAGAGAGAGATTTTTAAGCATCAGACAGGGAATTTAGAAAATGACTAGAAAAAATCAAATTGATCTTTTATGCTACCTCTAACCATCACTAAGCACCAGCTCTGGAGCTTGTCACCAGACTCAGCTGAGAGGCACCACATTTGAAAGATCAGGCTCATGTCCAACCACAATTTTCTGTCTTTTTTTAAAGTAGATTAAGTAACTTCCATGATATATATAAAGATAAATCCCTGCATCTTCCCTCCACCCAATTTAAAACGATTGCAACGAAGCTTTGGAGAATTTTACAACAAATCAGATTCAAGTATTATGAAAACGTGGCAAATTGGACTCCAGGGGTTCCTTTAAAATTCCTCAATGAATAAGACACGTAATGTGAGGTTTTGCAATTCCCAAGTGAAGGTTTATGAGTTCAAATTGCAATGTTTCCAAGAGGAGAAGGGAGGCAAGGCCTGTAAATGTAATAATGTTTAGTAGATTGAATGATACAGGGAAAAAAATTACTCAGATTTGGAACAGATAATTCATTCTTCATGTCACTGAAGAACCCGAAAGAATCCCATAAGATCTTTTACAAAATGGCCTGAGTGCCAGAAAACTTTGTGTTCCTTCTAACGAAATCAATTGATCTAGTAATAGATGGGACTGCTCTGCCTTAAAAGATTTTCCACTCAAACAAATGGCTTATTTGGACACTGACACAACACTCAGCCCAATTACAAGTCACTCCCCCACTGCAAAGAGCTCAGGAAGGAGCATGTGTGTATTTACACAAGTCCTGCATGACCACTGATAACCAGATATAACCACAGATATCCACAACCCACGTGCTTTCTGCCTCTTGCTTTCCAACCCACCTAAAATGCCCCAGCTAAGGGCAACCCCCATCCAGCTGCTGCTATTGTTCCCTGGCAACTGTGCTTTTCTCCATTAAAAAAATCACTCATAGGGGTTTTTTCTCCTTAGGGCAAGTCTAGCCAGTTAATTATTAAGTGACTAAATTGCTTAACTAGTTAGGGGAAGGCTGAGCCTCGCAGTCATGGTTTGGTTTCCAGTGCATTCTTGCGTAAGGAGCAGTGAGGAGATGCAGCCACAGCTCCTTCCCGAGGGGATGGCACAGGAGGGGATGCCAAGCCCTGCTCCTGCCCCTCTGCTGAGGAGACAGCAGGAGCTGGAATGCATTTCCAGGCGGGATTCTGCCTGGGAGCAGCAGGGAGCACTCCTGGCACCGAAGCCTTTCGGGTGTCGTGCTGCAGGCGAGGGCAGCAGAGCCCCTGGGGCTGCAGGTCCTGCCCACCGAGGGCTCAGACTCCTGGGGTTTTGTTGGGATGCCTGCTGAGATTGGGGTAGGAGCCTGTTCTGGGCAAGGAAGACTTCGCTGTTTACACAAGGATGCCAAACAGCTCCCTAAGGAAGAGCCTAAATGTAAACTCCTTTCTGTGAAATGTGAAAACTAACTGTGAACTCACACAGCTGCCATCTCCCTGCAGCAGCACAGAGCACTTTGTCTTCTTATTTAGGCATCCCAATGTCATCTGCAACCCGGCTCTTTCTCTCAACTCTCTGTTCACAAGGAGTAAATTAAAAATCAAAACATGCAAACATCCAACTAGAACGGACTAAATCAGCCGTGGAGCAGAAATGCACAGCGACTGCTGCAGAGAGCATCCTGCTTCCTAAAGCCCAGGGGTATCCAAATGCTGCCAGCAGCACACAAAGGTGCTTCTTGCCTTGGTTTGTGCAAAGGAGGACACAAATGAGCTTTGATGGGTCATTTCAGCTCATCACAGGGCAAGGACACAAAGGTTCCCTGTGTGCCCCCGTGGGGTGTTCATGCAACAACTCCTGAGCCAGAGAGGACACGGCCCCCCTCGCTCTGAACCCCAGATCTGGTTTATATAAACTCTCATGGTTTCTTTCCTAGGACTGCTGGTTCCAGAGCCTGGTTTGTTCTCGCTAGGATTAAGGAGATAGCAGGAATAACGAGCTGCACTGCAGGCTGCCAGTCCATTACAGTGGATCATGGCCTGACTGATAACGGAGGTTCCACAGAATATTATTCAGATTGCCAGACAGTAAATCCTAGAAGTGATGTCTGGGATATTGTTCCAGTCCAATAGCATCTCTCAAACATTTATACAGTGGTGTGTTTATACAGCCAGTTTTATTTGGAGCAGTGCTCTCTCTGGATTGATGGGAGGAGCTCAGAAAGCCTTGGAGCATGTCTTGCTTTGGTTCCTCTCTAATTAATCAGTATTGAGAACAAATAAGCAAACCACCAGGAAAAAAATTGCTAACAGTCATTTGTAAAGTCAACAGAAATTCTACTTCATATAAATTTTATATGAGTCTGCAGCTACTACGCACAGCCAGGGATTCCACCCCAACCTCACACTTGGTATAAGTACTGCACTACAGCTACAACAGTGGCGAATTTTTGACTCCCTATTAATCAAATCTATTTTCTCTGCCTTGCTTTTGCTGTTCTTGTTTTACAGGCATATGCTTTTTATAGTATGAACTCGTCTTATAACATCCACACCTATATTCTTGCCAATACAGAAGCTATTCTGTGTGTTACTGTCATCCAGAATGAGCATCCACCTCCTCTTCCAGAGGTACAGGATGAAGGAGAGGTCTAAGGGAGTAACTCAGCCTCTGTGTTCACTCGTGTGCTAGTGGTGCTGAAAACATTAACGACAGTTTTTAGTGCTAGTTCTTGAACCTGGGTGTTTCTGGGGGTTGGCTGCAGAAGATACCCAGAAAAGTGACGCCTACACTACAATTTCTGCCTTTAACATCTTCTGGGTCAATATTTTCTCAATGAAATTAGGGATAACATTGATAAATGGCTAAAGTAAAAAAAAACTAGACGTGAGCAATTTGGGGCTTCACCAATGTGTTCTACTAAACAGCCAATTTGTTGATTAAGACCACATTGAGATCTACCTGGAACACTTTCAAGACATCCATTAGCTCTATAAAAATGGCACAAGTTGATTTATGCCAATTATAATCATAGAGAATTGGATTTGAATTCCTGGCAATACTGTATAAAAATGTTTTCCCTCAAAAGACAACAAAGCTCTGCAAACTGCCACATGGGTTTCCCAGTCCTGCTGAAGCAGATGCAGTACTGAGATTTTTATCAGTCTAATTAGAGGCTTGGTTCTGCACGATGATTACTGTGCTTCCCAAAGCCACATGTTTCACATGGACAGGTCCTGAGCGTCACAACTGCAGTGCTACAATCCAGGATTTGACCTGTAATGAACCAATTACCATTAAACAAACAGCACAAAAGTTGTGCTTGTTTGGTTGTGTCAGTCTTTCCTTGGATCATGTTGTTCAGAAACAATGTCTAAGGAAGAGAAAAGACCTGTTGGTGAAGTGAATGAGGTGGGTAGGACTTGTGTGACTTCTATTTACATCCATAAAACCTAAATTCCTCCTGCTGCAGGCAGCTGGCATAGCCTCCCCCTCTTTAGGTATATTGAAAAATACCTCAGGTAATCTGCTTAAATATTACAGAGACTATTAAGAGCCTGATCCAATGCCAGTAGAAAACCAAAGTGTCACATGCTATGTGTTTGGAGTAGTCTGAATTGTAATACCAAAAGAACCTTATTTCCTTTGGAGAAGCCACAGACAACCCCAAAAGAGCAGAAGAAACCAAACCCTTACACAGCAATCTGGAGCAGCAATTTTTGGTGAGGAGGAACACTGAACACTTATTTTCTACTGAAAAATCAGAGCAGTCACTTTATTCACACGTGGAAACACAACCTCCCCACTATGTTTAATGTCACAAAAATGCTAACTGCCCACGGGGGGAATATTAGATCAATGCTCAGAAACAGCTGGGGAGGACCAGGGGAAACATTGCACAAGCTCTGCAAGCACTTTGTGGAAGACTTGGTTGGCACTTTCCTGGAGCGTTTGTGAGCATTTTCTGATATTTCTGAAGGCATGCTGGGAAAATGCTATGGGAAAAGAGCAGTCAAGTAGGAGAGCCATATGAAAAAAATCACCAACAAATAATAATGAAAGAAGCTGATTTATCCCCCAGATAAAGCAATGCTAGGGCAGAAATACACTGTGTGCAGCAGCATTTCTTGCTAGGGAAGCACCAGGCTAAGCTGTTTCTATGTTCAGTGCTCTTCGTTGCTACTCCCACCAAGATGAGAGACACACCAATGTCTCCACACGTTTCAAGAAATCTGCCAGTCTCACACCTTCCTCCCTCTTGGCTTATCATTAATTTCACCCAGCTTTTGTGAATTTTCAAGAATGCAGGCGCTGTTTTCACAGAAACAGCCTGCTTTGCATTGTGCAGAGGTGAGTGTCACTTCAGCAATTTATATTCACTGGAGTTGGAGTTCCCTCCTCAGATATATTTCTTCTTCACCATTATTTTAAGGATTATACCCCTCTCCCTTTGTCCTTCCAATGTGGAACACTTCCCAACCAAAGAGAAGCAGATTCCTCAACACAGCACCTGCCTCCACCCCTCTCTGCTGTTCTATTTCAAAGCTTTCTCTGTAGTTCCATGACTTTGAAAGGTGTGTACACCACACCTCACAGCCTGTTCTGCTCTACCTTTTTTTCCAGGTCACTTTGACGGTGCCCTCCTGAGCAGAAAGCTCAGTGTGTGGCAGCAGACAGTGTCCCTGTCCTTGTGACAGACCCACCTCCCGAGAGCCAGAACAACTGCAAAATGCCACCAGCAGCGTGCAGACACAGACTGAGCACTCACAGTCACCAGCCAAGGCCCCAGAAGGGTGGATATTCCAGGAAGGAGCCAACCCCTTGAGCAATATAACAGGCCTGCCAAGGACAGCCAAGTAAAACCAGATGCAGTGGCTTGGAAAGATACAGAGTGGGAATTGCACTGGTTGGCAGTGTCAGAGGAGAAAACAGGGAGGCGACAGGGAAACGAGAGGAGAAATGAAAGAAGAAACAAAAGAAGAGCAACAGGGAGAGCTGACATGGGCAGCGTGTTTGGCAAAATATGAAATTATGAATCATAGTATTTTACTATGTATAAAAAGCCACCTATGACCTTACCATTACTCTCTGCAGTTTTGCCATTATTATTTGCAGTTTTGCCATTACTCTTTGCAGTTTTGCCATTACTTTTTGCCATTTCCCTCCTTTTTCAATCCATTTGTCTTCATGGAACTCCTGGTACCTGCACGTGTACAAACTTCACACAGCAGAGGTCGATGCAGTGCTTTTATAAAATAACTGAGGCTAACACTAAGGGAATGGCAAATGTACAACAAAAACAAATCTCAGCAACTTGAAAGAGCCTTGCATGCCTCCTGACATAATTCCCAACACCAGTTCAGTACACTAACCTTTGCCTTTAGAATAGCTGTAGTCAGATAAATCATTTAACTCTACCATCAAGGTTGTTACGTTTGGCTTTTTCCATTACTTTCTATCTTGTTATTCAATCACTTTAATCATTCACCAGAGCCTACTTCATCAAGCTTCAATAATCTATAAAACAACTATTTTTACCATGGTTTTTTGATGGTTTTTCACCAGTCAGCCCAGTTTTCTTTACAAACATTATTGACTTTATATTAAGGGGGAAAAAAAAAAGTCCACCATGGCTAACAAAAAAGGTGTTGGAAGGCATTAAGTTCTTGTGGAATAAAAAAATATAACTTTAGGTAATACCTGCCTTCAGAACCAAATAATTTAGTCTCCAGAGACTGGGTGAAAGGGACAGGTTTTGGGGTTTGGGTCTCCACTCAGCACATCTCCACTGTGCCTGCAAACACCAGAGGCACAGCAAGCAGGGTCTCAGATCAACACGTCTGGGGAGACACCAGCAGCCCTCTCTTCCCACACATCCCTCGGCTACAGCCGTGACGATCAAACACCAGCCGGGGCAGGCAGAGCGCCTCCCACCCCCAACACACAGCTGTTCAAACAGCAGATGTCAGGAGGGTCCCTGCAGCAGCGCTGTGTCACCGTGCGGATGCTGGCGGCAGCCCCGGGGGGAGAGGGGCTGGGTTGGCCTCCAGTGCCAGCACTGACGTGTCCCTGGCTCCGTGGCACAAAGTCCCGTTACAAAGAGCACTTATTTTAACGGGAGGATGGAAAAATCTCTCTGTAGAAACGCTGGCTGATGGAAAATGAACGAGCAGGACAGGAGGAGCAGGTACGGGAGCAATCTCCTCATCGTTATAAGGCACAATCACACAGCCCGAGGCATTACCCTGGAAACAATCCTCTGCCTAAACCAGCCCGCAGCAGCAAGAGCCGGGAGAGGATCTGCTCCCAGACACCAACACCCCGCACTGGGCACTGCTCTGAGCTTCTCCTGGTGGTGAGCAGCATTCCCTGCACTTCGGGGGGCACCCTCCATCCTCGTTTAATGGCTAAGCTTTCAGCCCCCTGCTTTAAGGGTGACAAACACGAGCTGCAGTCAGAGAAGCAGCAATACCCATGGCATTGCTATTCACACCATTGTCACAGAGTTATTCCCATTGCAATGGAAATTTTCACAGGGAGATATAAAACTAGAGCAGTTCTGATTCATTCTAGACTCAGCCATGTCAACACAGTTTTTAGAAAAAGAAGGTTCCTGTCCCACTCCCAACATTTTTCCACTTAAAATATAGCATTAACTGTATCATTATCATTACTTTACTAATTTTTCAGATTGTATTATCCTTGCATTTTTATGTGGCATCCTGGTTAACAAAATAATTTCTTTTTGAAAACTAGTTACTTCAGGAAAAAAAAAAAGTCAATGTCTATTTCAATAAAACTTTAAGGAAAAATATGTACAGAAAATTTACATTTTACACTTAGAAATTCTAGAAAAACCCATGGAGAATATTTCCTAATAATGATCTGTTTCTAATTTGTTACAGTGACAACAAACTTGACATTTCAAGGAGTTCTCAGAAAATTCAGCTTTTAATTTTTCAGTCAGATCTAGTATTTATATTAAAAGCTGTTTTGCCAAGAGGCTCACACTCTGTCACTGACAAATGGAGCAGAGCCTGCCGAAATAGAAAGATACAAGTTTTCTTCCTTTTGGAACTTTTGCCAAAGTGCAGAAGAGATCTTACAAACACCAAGTAGACTTTTAAAGTAAATGTCTAAAATGTTAATGAAATTTCAGGGCATACTTAATATTGCAAAACCACAAAGGGGAAAAAATAATAAGGAAGAAAAAAAGAAGAAGAAAGCAGCTGGAAGCTGCCTGGATCAAGACAATTGAAACACAAAAAAAGGCTGAAAGTGAAAGAGTTATGAGAGCAGCACGGAATGTTTTGCATGAGAGGGAGATAGCTGTGGATATGAATATTTAAGGATGGCATTGGGTGGATGTGGGGCCGTGTCCTGTGCAGGGAGACTGCCCTCAGCTCCGTGCTGCTCACAGCACAAACACGGATTTAAAAGCTCCTCACCTTCCATGTCATCACACAAATAGGAAGTTACACAAACCAGCCCTTGGGGGTCTCTGAACCCACTCAGCCACGACCCCTAAAGAAATTCAGAGCTTCCCAAGGACTCTGCTCATGCAAAGAGGAAGAGTCTTGTACCTTCAGGTGTGGTCAGGATTTGTTTTAAAAGAAAATAAAACACAAAACTTCCTCATGTTTAAAAAAAAATACCTTTTGTCTCTGAACAGCAAACCTGAGGATGTTTAATAGCTGGGATGTCCCTTCTTTCCTGCTCTAAACTGAGTGTCTGGGCTTCCAAATACACACAACTCCCACCACTGCCACCGTGTTGAATTGAGAGTAAATATTGGAGCATATTAATGAGGAAAAAATTGGCCTGACCTGGTGTAACCTCACAGCTTCACAAAGCCCTGTTACACCCCTCTACCCACGGCTTCAGTTTATTCCAGCCCCCTTAACTACAAGAAATAAAGAAATAACTCTTTGAAATCTGTGTTTACCAAGTACTGCAACTGCCTTTTCAAAGACTTTTGTTTTAAAACAATATAAACTGCACAGAAAATCCAAGAATTGAAAGGCTGCCTTAAGCCACCACCATTTTCCAAAACAACTGGACTATCAGAAAAAGGAAAAAATGCAGCCAAAAGCTCCATTAGGATCAAATTAGAGGTGCTTGAGCCCAGAATCCTGCCTAAGAGCAATCAGCTCCTATGGGGATACTCATCCTGCACAGATAATGGCAGGGTCTGTTTGCAGGGATTCTCTCCCAGCTCCTGGCAATCAGTAATTTAGAAACTTCTGGAGACAGAGGTCAGTGCCAACAGCTGCATTTATTGCCCAAAGATGGTCCCTGCCCTCCCTGGACCCACAGGTAGCTCTGGGCTCTGCATCATTCTGCTGCAACACTCATCAGGAAAAACCAGCACCCCCCTAATCTTTTCTTCTTTTCTATCTTTGGGCTCACCTGACCCAAAAAAATCAGAATTTTTGCTAAACACCCTGGGCTTTCCATAAGGCTTCAGGTTTTGAACTGACACATGTTTTAAAAAGGGATTCTTTCCTTGGTTTATACAAATGTAAACAGAGCTGTAAATACACAAGCAGGGCGGCTGCTTACCTAAGGAATGGTGGATGATCCCCAAAGCCTGCTTGTCAAATACACCTCGTGCAAGTATTAAGAGCTGTTTATTTTGGAAACGGAACAAAAGCATCCTGAGATAAAGCAGCATTGCTGATGTGGAAAAACCGGACCATTCCACATTATTCACAACCATCCTGCCAGTGAGAAAAGTGAATCAGTTTCCATTCCTGCTCTTGAAAACAGGAATATTTTTCATGTTTCAACAGAGGAGGGTTGGACTTAAAAAGACTTGAGGAAATGCTTATGTGTGAGCAGACAGAGGGGATAAACACAGCTTCACCTCTTTTTCGTGGGGCCAGACTGTCAATTAAGGGCAATCAGATTTGTCAGCTCAGTGCAATCCCAAACACACCCACTCGTGTGGAACAGTGCCCGTGCCACTGCTGCCTGACAGCTCTGCAGCATCCACGTGCACGGAAAACGGGAGAGGACGCTCAGCAATTTGTGTTCACTCAGCACTCTCCGTTCTCTGAGACGTGGGCTGGCCCCCACCACGGCTGAATTCACCCTCCAAACCCCTCCAGAACGTGCCTCTAAATGATGGCTTGTGTTTTATGTCCCACCCATCAGCAGTGGGTTAATTACAGTCTGGATTTAAACATTGTCATTACTTTCAACGTGCAAGATGTGCTAAAGGCAAGCAGGCATGTGTGATGTCAGTTCTCTCGCTCTAAATCGTTTAAATAATGGAGGAAAAGACAGAGAAATTATAGAGTGCAAAATGTGGTGTCTACATCAGAATTTGATACCTACTGCATGGGTTTGTAGTGCTGGGGAAATTCAAAGATGCAGCATTTGTGGCCTAATAAACTGAGTACCAAAAACTTTCTGGGATGTAGCCTCCACTGAAATTTGGAATCCTTGTGCAGTTTCCAGCAGTGGTCAGGTCTGGGCCTCAGTCTTGTCCTCAAATCCCAGACTTGCTCAGAGAAAGCAACTGCTCACCAAAACTGGCTCCAGTATCCAGAGTAGAATAGCTCAGGAAAAGCAGAATTCAATTTCTAGCACTTCAGATAAAGATTTGCTGAATTACAACAAGCACTTCTATTAGATTAAGGCCAATCTTAAAACATGGCTAATTGTCCCATGTCACAAAGTGGATTGTTGACTGTGAAATGTACAATAAAGAACTTCAAGACTCAGATATTACAGTGGTGAATAATGCAACTATTCAGACAAAGAGCAGCAAAAGTCAACGTGGCTGACTGATCAAATTGCCTAAAAAGCCCCAGAAAGAAGAGCATTATTTTATATTTTTCTCTATCCATATTCATATAGGAATGTGTATTTAGAGCCAAAATTCTTGTGGCTCTTTCCTCTCAACTCTTCCTAAACAAAACATAAACTCTTCTATTTCATTAGCTGTGTGCAGAGACGAGGAGAAGGAAGCCGGTTATGAAATAAGCTCAGACGTTGCCAGTCCTTCACGTCTGTCTGAAGACACCAACATTTCTGAGGCAGTGGAGTGGCTCTCAAGCAACTACACAAAAATACATATGGAATGTCAGGAGAGGATGCTCAAGTGCTGTCTTTCACTCCTGGCTCAGATGTTTCTTCTGAAACAGAGGGGTTTGGTGCAGATTTTTCACCCAGCTTGGGCTGTTAAGGTACCATTTCTTTCTGAGCAGCCATTTTTATTTCATATCCACCTTCTACCTGCACATGTAAAACCCTGAAATCTCGCTCAGCTGCCAAGTCAGAGCCTGACCTTTCACAAAATACTGACTATAAATGTCATATAAACCATTATCATTATCAACCATCTCTGCTGGGCTCGATAGCTCCACCATCACACGACTGACATTTTATCTGCCCCATGTTCCCCAGCTCTTCTGTGCACCTTCTATTAATGCAAACTTATATTTCTGCCAGCAGTAAAAATAAAGGATCGAGGCAAGTTCACTTGAAATTTAATGATAGGAGCTACACAGACAGATACAGAAACCCATGTACGACAAACATCGTCCAAGAAAGGTCGTAAAATGTCAAAGAAGACAGAATCTTTCAACTTCATAACTCTGTACAGTGCACCCGTGCTTGGCAATGAACAGAATGTTGAGAGGATCTTAACATTTTAGGTACATTTTAATATACTGCACATATCCTAGATACATTAAATATATTTGAAATATGGCCAGGACCACTGGGAGTGGTCCAGCTCATGAACTAAGTGCACGAGGAAGACCAGGTTACATTGGACATGTCCTATTAACCACAGGGGATTTGTCAGAATGACCCAGATGATTGACATGGAGAGGGACTTGACTCTTTCTCTGCATTACCTCATCATTTCTCCCTTTTTAAAGGCAAACTGATAAAAAAAAAAAAAAAAAAAGTCAGGTTTCTAGCAAAGACCTCATAATCCAGTGTGAAATGATGCCAACCTTTATGGACAAAAGGCAGGTGAAGGTGAATTGCATTTGATTTTCTGTGGGACTGGAAACTTCACAGCAGCAGGGAAAAAATCCCCAATCTGAGTGAAACCTGCAGCAAGCCCCTCATTTTTGCAGCCCTTTGACAGCTGGCATTTTGGCTCTGCTACATCCCAAACTGATGTGCCCTCAGCCTTCCTTTGACAGGGGAGCAAAGTTAAATGGGAGAGCCTGAATGGCTCAGCAGTGGTCCCACCCCAGCACTACCTCTGAGGATGAGAGAACTTACTAAATAAAAACGACCTTCCTTAGCTGGGGCAGTGTAATTTCAGCCCTGGAAACCAAACCTCTCCTCAGTCACAAACCTCAGACTTTGAAAATAACATTAAAGGCTCATGTTGAGAGGCTGCTTTTTAAACTGGCTTTTTTTTCCAAAGGAGAACTGAAATGTGTCTCCAGTAGGGAAAGTTTCATTTGTGCCTTCTCCCATGGACAGAGGCAGCAGGGAGAGGGGAACTTCAATTCCCTGTCAGCACTCCAAGCTGTAGTCTCAGTGCAAGGCTGCAGTGGCCTTCAAAAGCTTTAATTTATAAATAAAGTATCTATTCCTACATAAATGTCACATTAAAGTGTATCACAGAATTCAGCACAGCATCTGCCCAGCCATGGCTCCAAATGAAAATGTTATTCCAGTTCCTGCCTATATTTTCCATCCAAATATTTGTGTAGTTTCAAATAGCCCATGGAACCCGGTCCTGACGTCACCCTGGTGCAAATCAATAAAAGCTCTGCCTCTGGCTTCAGGCAGTGGCCTCGAGCATCCTGTAGCCACAACTTTGAAATCCTAAACCCAAACCTCCCCAGCCATCGTTGAAGGAGTGAATTTCTTTCTATTTACAACCATCCTGAGCACATGGGGCAGTTTGTAAACTCGGGTAGACAAGGTTGGAAGGCTGTGGTCGCTGATTGGGAGCAGCCACCTCCAAACAGCCTGTCCAGAACCAGGTGCACTGCTGGGTTTCCCCATCAGAGGATGCAGCAGCCACAGCAATGAACACTCAACTCCCTTAGCTGGGCTGTGCATCCCCAGAGCAGGGAGTGTGAAGTTTTATTTTATATAAAATGCCCATGAAAGAAAGAGATCCTGTGATGAGTAACAGCAATCCCAGTTTTTGTGGCAAACTGCAAAACAAGAGTGTCCTGCTAGGGAAGTGTGAAGTGACACTGCAGATGGGGTGTGGGGCTCAGCAGGGCAGGGCTGCTGGTCCCGGTGGGTGGAGGGAGGAGAAGAGGCACTGCAGCAAGGGGAGTGGCAGGAGGGACATGTGAGCAGAGATATCCCGAGGAGAAACAGATGGCAAAGAGAAGGAAGATGCAGAAAGCAGCGAAGCACAAGAAGAAAGATGAGAATCACTATTATAATTTAAATAGAATAATCAAAAGTCAGCAATATACACGTATTAATGAAACTTCATCACCCTGGCCTGCACACAACTTTCAGATGCAGTTAACAGAAACCTACATGCACAGTTCTGTATTACTTCATCTGCTTATTTTTTAAAAAAAATATGAACAAATCTGTTAAAAATTCCTTAGCTAGGTATATCACCCTAAATATTGATGCACATTACAGGGCAATGTATGCAGCCAAAAGCAACCTCAGGCTTTATGGAACATTAATAATTAGAATGAGCACTGCAGATGGAATTCAGATTTGAAAAAGGAAAAGCCTTAGCACTAAAAAATAACTTGCCTGAGACTGAAATGGGAACACAGTTGTGTAACCACGAGCCTTGTTACCTTCCAGAGGTCACCAACACACAAAAAATCATCCCAGGCACTCAGAAAGTCATTTACTGGGACATAATAGACATACCCTGAAGGTCACTTGGAGCTGAAGTTTCTTGCTGGCTTCTGCTTTGCCAAAAGCAAAACACATTAGAAGAACAACTGAGCTGCTCCGTGGCTCTGGTGCACGTGAGAATTCTGCTCCGCCATCCACAATGAACCAAGCTGCTCTCTTTTATTGCTTTTTTTCAGTACTTGAATATCTGCCTTGCAGGAGAAATTGTTTTTGCCTGATGCTGTGTCTGGTGCTTCAGGTGTGGTCTGGCTGGCTTTTTATAGCATATTCAGGAGTGCTTTTAAATCATCCCTGGGCACAAATGGGTATCAAAAGTGGTGACCTTTAATGAGCTGCATCACCTACATCCCAGTGGCAGCAACGGGGCATCAGCAGCCCGTGCAAACACAGAAAAACTCATCCCTTTTCCATGAGGATATGGACAGCACTGTGCTCTGACCTGCCCCTGAAGGCAGGGCCACTGAGGTTCTGGTTCTTGTTCCCTTTGGGGGGATTAGAGTGAAATGACACTGAATGACCAGTGGTTTTATTTATATAAAATACATGGCAGGTTGATTTTGGAACAATTTGGTTGCAATGGAAAGCAGGTATGCAGCTGTTCTGGTTATTATCTATAGTAATAGAGCAATGTAAAAGTATAAAGAGATCACTTAAGACAATAATTAAGAAGAAAGAGAAAGAAAGGATAAGAGTAGGCAGCGGAGAGGAAAGATACCACCACCTGTGGATCCAGAAACAAGACTTGATTCTGCAGTTTTGATGTCTGTGTCAGAGTGATGGTCTCAGTCATCTGTCGGGTTGGAGGAAACCCATGGAACATGAAGCTCAGTGGGATAATTCACAGTCAGGTTCAGGTGGGAGTGCCCAGGGACCTCCCCTGGAGGGGGAGTTTTCCACTGTCTGTGGCAACGCTCTGGATCATGGGCTCCACTGTAGATCAGGAGTCCGGGGGCACTTTGGGAATCTTTGATGGTTTATGGCCCCTTCTCAGACCTGACTGCAGAGCTGAGCAAGTTGTGCCTTCTCAGAAGGGACGAAAACGCCCCGCTCTGCATGTGAATGTCCGATACCTCCCCGGGAGGGCGTTGACACCGAGCCAGGCGTGCAAGGCAGGACACCGCCGTGACAAAAAGCATCGTCCCACCTCTGCAGGATCTGTTTCCTACCACCCTTCTCCCCCACCTGGCCCCAAACCCAGCTTGTTGCCAAACAAAGGCTGGTTTGTCGTGTCCATCCTCTGGTGATGGGGGAGAGGAAACTCTATACCTGGGATGTTTTTAGGCAAATCGGAGGTTTTGCCACCACACACCCAAAACCTCTCCTCCTCCCCTTCGGCTGGGGGTGCAAAGCCGGCCTCAGCCAAGCACCCTGTTGCTTTTTCCAATCATTAACCCTTAACGTTTCAGTCCCTCACACACCGGTAGATTGTCTTGTTTGCACTTTTTCTCGTCGGTAACGTATGAATTCTCACCTGAGGACTGAGCAGCCAGCCCAATTTCTACGCAGCTCGTCCAGGACCTGAGCCCAGGGGCAGCTCCATGCGTGCCCTTTCCAAAAGTCATGAGAGAACCATGGGGTGGTTTGGGTTGGGAGGAACTTCCTGACCCCGGGGCAACTCCATGAGTGCCCTTTTCAAAAGTCTTCGCAGAACCATGGGATGGCTTGGGTTGGAGGGAACTTTTATCTGGTTCCAAAGCCTTTGCCACAGGCAGGGACACGTTCCACTACCCCAGGTAGCTGCAGGCTGGCCTGGCCATCCCTGCCCACTGCCCGTGCCTAGTCGATGTGTCCCACGGCCGACGTGTCGCACGGCCCCGCTCCGAGCAATCCTCACGCTATCACCGCTGCCGCTCCTTGCCCGCCCGCTCTCACCTTGTCACACTCCCCGCGACCCTCCCTCCTGCCTTCCCCCTCCCCTCTCCCCTCTCTCTGCTCGTCCCCCTCCTCTCCCCATCCGCGGCCCCTTCCCCTCCCGCCCCTCCCGTATCCGTGCTGCCGGCGCGGCTCTCCCCGGCACCCCTCTGCCATCCCGGTGCCTGCCCCTCCCGGGGGAGGGGGGACCCAGCGCGGAACACCACCCGTCCCCCGCCCGCTCCCGAGACAAAGCCGCCTTGTCCCGGCCGGGGACCCCCGGGGCTCCCGGGGGCGGTGCCGGTGCCGGGGGCGGTGCCGGGGGCGGGCGCTGGGCGCGGGCGGCTCCTTCCCGGGACCGGCGGGGACGGGGCACGGCCGCGGGCCGGCCCGGGGGCTCAGCTGCCTCTCGGGCGGCGGCGGGAGCGGCTCACACTTACTTATTCCCGTTCTCCGCCTCTCCCCCGGCCCGTCTCCGCACTCGGGGTACTTTTTCTGGGCTTTTTTTCCCCCCTTTTTTTCGGTTGTTCGTGGCGCAGCGGAAGGAGGATGGGGTTCGAGCTGGACCGCTTCAGCGGGGACGTGGATCCCGACTTCAAGTGCAACCTGTGCAACAAGGTGCTGGAGGACCCGCTGACCACGCCGTGCGGGCACGTCTTCTGCGCGGGCTGCGTGCTGCCCTGGGTGGTGCAGCAGGGCAGCTGCCCCGTCAACTGCCAGCGCATCTCCACCAAGGAGCTCAACCACGTCCTGCCCCTCAAGAGCCTCATCCTCAAGCTGGACATCAAGTGCGACAACCACGCGCGGGGCTGCGAGGCCGTGGTGCCGCTGCAGCACCTGGGCGAGCACGCCGAGACCTGCGACTTCTCGCCGGCCAAGTGCCGCAACCGCGGCTGCCGCCAGGTGCTCAACCTGCGCGACGTGGAGGCGCACATGCGGGAGCGCTGCGAGGCGCGGCCCGCGGGGCTGTGCGAGCAGGGCTGCGGGCTGGTGCTGACCCACGGCGAGCGCCGCGCCGGCGGCCACGGCTGCCTGCGGGCGCTGCGCGCTCACGGGGCCGCGCTGCAGGCGCGGGCGGCCGCGCTGGAGAAGGCGCTGAAGAAGGAGGCGCTGCGCGCCGGCAAGCGGGAGCAGTCGCTGCTGTCGCGACTGGCGGCGGCGCAGCTGGAGCTGCAGGTGACGGCGCTGCGCTACCAGAAGCGCTTCACGCAGTACAGCGCCCGCCTGGACGCGCTGGCCCGCGCCCGCGCAGCCTCCCCCGGCAAGGTAAGCGCGGACCCGCAGCCCTCGGGATGCGCCGGGACCCTGCGGGGTCCCTGCGGGGTCCCTGCGGGAGAGCGGCCCCTCCGCCCGGCCGTGTGCGGGGCTTGCCCTGGAGAGCCCCAATCCCTTCAAATCCCTGAGCTTTGGGCTTCAACAGCCGTAATATATTTCTCTATTTCTGTAAGTACATATTTTTAAGTGTGACCGTCATTGCTAGCTGCACCCCACAAGGTAACTCGCACTGAAAAGTAAAAAGGTCACGGTATTACTGTTTTTTTCTTTCTTCTCTTCCCCGAAGAAAACTCTAAAAGTGGAATTTCCAGGGCTGGAAATGGTATTAAGGCAGCAGAAATTGACTCCCAGGAGTCACACAAAGTGGAGTGAATTGGAAGAAGCTGCTGTGGCCCAATGCTTTCCAGACCCTGAGCTCACCTAGCATCCCACAATAGGGCTTCCTACAAAATGCAGTCTTTGGGATTAACTATTGCTCAACTCGGACACCTCGCCAGCTATTTCAGGATCTGCAGCCATCATCTTTGTAATATCCACATGCAGACACGAGACATCTGTTGTGTACTTGTGCTTTCTTTCCCAGAGTCACACAGGGCTCTTTAAAAGCTCCGTTTAGGAGGGGAAAAGTTAACTTGATTTCAGCCCCTCAATATTAGACCATTTATAAAATGACCAGAATCCAAAGCCAGAGCTACAACAATCCCCAAGTTTTAATTGGAATGAGGCTCCCCAGCGAGGGAAGCCCTGGAAGCCAATTATCTTTTAAATGAAGACATTCAGAGTCCTCCCAGTGACCTGGAATGTGCTACCACAGACACAGCAATATTAAACTGTTCAAAACTGTCAAACATCTGTATTCACACCTCTGGTAACGCTGAGGCTCTAAAAGCTGTGTAAGGGAAATAAAACTTCATGTTAGAGCATCTTTTTTTTTAACCTTCTTAGCAATCCAGGGCAGAACCCATCGTGTTTTCCTAACTCAAACCAGAAAATATTTTAATACTAAATGTATTGTTCTACCTTCAGGCAATATTGGGTGTGGTGCTGGTTAAAATCTCAGTATAATACCATTGAACTAAATTGGGGGTTCAGAGTCATACCAAGGTTCAGGACAGTTCTGTGTCCCCCTTTTCCCACAGCACTTTGCCCTGCACACAGTCCTGCTGTCAGAAATACCTCACCCAGTCCCTGCCTCCTCGTCTCTGATCTCCTTTATTGTCACGCTCTTGCATTTCCTCGTGGCTGTATAATGTTGATTGTGTAGTGCTGATGGTGTTGGGTTTGCATCCTTTAGCTCTGTGCAGTGTAGGGAGCTGCTGTAATCCTGAGAGCTGCTCCTTCAGAGCTGCAAATGTTCGTGGCACGTATTTCCAGCCGTACTTTTTATCAGATTTAAGGATGCAGCTGGCCCGGAGCTGTGCTGGGTCTCAGCCCCGTTACAAAAGGCTGCTATGCAGCTCTCTGAAGCAGCCACCGCTCTGAAGAAAGCTGGAAGGTGTCATGTCACCACAGCCCCTGGGCCAGCGCTCAGTCAGTTCCGTGTCTTTCGCAGCACTTCGGGCAGCTGGCCAACACTAACAGCTCTGCTCTGCCCAGCTCCCAGACCAGCACAATCAGCAAACTCCCATCTTTGTGACCCAGAGAGTTTTGTAAAAGACCCGTGGTCATCACCCAGTGCAAGGGATGCTTCCCCAGTCTGGGGCTGTGGCAGCTTCAGGGTTATTTGCTCAGAGAAGTGGCACAGACTGTGCAGCAACACTCAGCAGGACAGACAAATTTGCCTGAGGATTACATCCCTGAAGACAGGGATGAGAGGTATGATAGTGTGAAATAGCCAATTTGCTGTCATTATTTAAATTATGACCATTATTCATATTTCATACATTCCAAGGTGCAATAGTTCGGTCTATGCTAAACACCAGTAGGCTGAGCACCAACAATCTGGATTCATAGCTTACCAGTGGTGATTGCAGAACTCACTGTGGGATATTCTGACTCCCCAGTAGATGAAGAAAGAGTTTTCTGACTTTCCTGCCTGATGACTGCTTGTTGCTGCAGTTGCAGAACCAGTGCAGAATAAATCAGATGACATATCCTGTAGTCAAAACAGAAGAAATGCCCACGTACAGTTGTGTTTAAAAGCTTAGTCAAAGGGGAAATATGATACTGAGTGACATCAGACCATTCATTAAAGACCCAAATTCATGGTCCTTTGGCAGCTTTGGAGATCCAGGTCAGGATTCACCTTAGCATAGACTTGTTTGTGATGCTGGATGGACCACAGCTTTGCTGTGCTTTCATCTACCATTGCTGAGGTGAGTTCTGTAACATCCCATAACTACATTGAGAGGAGACATAAATAAAATATATATTTTATCCACACACTCACCTGTAAGCATCTCACAGTTTTATAAGCCCCTTAAGCAGGTAGATGGGCCTTAAGTGACCCCATGTGTATTCTTTGTCACTGAGGGAACACTTCAGTTTTACTGTGTACAGTTCAAAGGTTTATTCAGAGAATGACTGTTTATTTATTCCTTAGTGGGAAAAGGTGAGGCTTATTGAGGATGAGCTTGAGGAGGGAGTGGTAGGGAAGGTGTTGTGTCTCATTCAAAATTAGTATTTCCTTCAATCAGACATGTCAAACCTGAAATATCAAAGTCTAAACAATCAAGAAAGAACCTTGTACAATTCAAACAAGGCTTAATCCTTGGTGAAACACAGCCCTGTGCACACCTCTTGATAAGCTGATCTGGTCAATCCCTTATTTACACAGCCAACAAAGTCCTTTGGGGAGGAACAGGGGGAGAGGGAATCGGAAGCTGTTGACAGTGCTGGCTGCAGCCCACGCTGGAAACCCTTCTGCTCTCCTGGCAGCCAGAGACAGGGACTGACTTTGAAGGTACCAGTTATGATCTGACTTCTGTGGTGGTGGTAACACTGGTTTGAATTCTGGAAGAGCCAGATGAAGTCCTTTAAAACAAGAAGATGTGTTTTTCTCAAGCCTCTCCCCAGGCAGGATGTGCCAGGCTGGTGCTGGCAGCCCTTTCACCAGTGAACAAGGAGCTGAGGTGCCTCCTCTGGTGCAGACAGACCTTCTTAGCCACAGCACGACCAAAGAAATGAGCCTTCACTATCTGGAGGGAAAGGCAGTCTGTTAGCTGCACATTACTCAGCTGGGAAGTGCAGTAATTTCAAGAATTACGTTTAAGAGTTCTGTTCAGCTGTGGGAATACAACATGCCAGGAACCGTCAGGTCTGCTGCCGGAGCAGCTGCCGGGGCAGGGCTGGCCCCTGGCCACCCCATTTCCACAGTTACCTCGCTGTGCGATGGCTGCTCCGCTGGAACGCCAGATCTTGGGGCGGGGGAGGAAGGCAGAGCCCTGGAAAAACCATTTGCATCGTGGCTTCCTCATGAAGAGAAGGAGGAGGTTGTTGAAGGGATGGCTCAGCCCTGAGATGTGAATGTGCAGAAGGGGCCGGGTGTTGCAGCCGGGTGCTGCTGCCTCCCCGGCAGCTCCGCAGGGACGGTGGGGTTGGTGCTCTGGAACGGGACTGCTGCCGACAAAGCCACCAGAAAGGGCTGGAAAGCTCTTTAAGACCTCTGTGGACAGAAGTACTTTTTCAGAAGTACCTACAGAAAGCTGCATTGGTTGTTTCTTTTCCCTCACAGCCCGACTGATTCAGTCCCACCTGCTTTAACACTTGTTCAGCCAGGTAGAAAAGTGAGGCTTTAATGAAAACAGGCAATTGTAATTACGGAGAGTGTCTTGAGAGCAATGTTGTAATTGTTTTTTGATTGTTCTAATTGATTTGCCTTCTTAAAAAGGGATAACAGAAGGCAACAGTGGTGCTGGCATGTGCTTGTCTTTCAAATCCAGAATCATCAGTGCTTGAAAGTGGTCTCACAGGACTGGAAATTTGTTCCTTGAAATCCTGTCTGAGGTCTGCAGACTTGCAGAGAAATAGATTTTACTTCATTTTCCAGTCCTCTTCTGAGTACCTGGTTCTCGCTGCTGCCAAGTGCAGGCAGATTCAAATAAAGTCAGTCAGAGTTTGTTCATGTTCCTCTGTTCTGTTCCAAGTCTATTTATTATTCGATCATTAGGGAAGATAGTGATCAGAAACTGACGTACAAGTTGTAAGGCACATTTTCAGGTGGAGTTGTTGGTGCAGCTCCCCTGTGGAGGAGCTCGGGGCGTGCGGTCAGCGGAGCTCTGCCAGCTCACACTGCCAGGGAACTGGGCTCCTTATCATCCCCAAATCTGTGGGAGTAATTCAGTAATCCAGGATTACTTTGACATTTTTTATGACTTTAATAGACATTAATATTTGATTGACAACTTCAAATTGACATGTTAGAAGAAAAATGCACAAACTAAACCCATCTGCATTGAATTACAATGTAACTCTTGCAATTTTTGCCATTAATTGGTTATGAAAACCAGACTTGTAAGGTAACTTCCTCAAACTTCTTTGTGTCATAACTCTTTCACCCTTTGGATAAAACAAAGAAAATGGTTTTGGAGGTAGAAAAGTTCATCTGTATCTCTAGATGCACATACTGATCCTGTTCTGATCTCTAAAACCAACACTGTTATTCAGAGGGCTTTTTGTAGTGCTCTGCTGTTGTTTGGTGTGCTGTAAATAACAACCTCTAGATTGAGACTGAAGGGGGAACATTGTGAACATTTAATTGTCTTTAACAGTTCATGCACTTACTTTTGTCTTTATAAAAGTTAATAGGCCTAAGTAACATCCCTGTCATAAAGGACATTTTGTAGGAGTTTGTAGTTAGGAACAAGCTGGCATAAGAGACCAGGATAACAGAGCCTGTTCACACAGTCCCCCAAATCTTGCATGTCCTTCCAGTATACCTTTGTTGTATGTTTTTTATCCAGACAACTATTCACTGCAGAATTTCATATTTCAGGGGATTAACATAATGATTTTCAATGACGGAAGATTTCTGTTTTGCCAGTGTTAAAATGCCAGAGAAAAAAATTATGCACAGCAGGTGCTGTGAATAGCAATTGCCATTCTGGGCCTGTGGCAAAATTGGTAGCAATTGTGTTTAATGCTGTTTTCTAAAACTCTGCAGAGAATTTCTGTTGTACAAGGCTGTGTTTGATACTGTTTAAAACAATGTCACATAGCCAGCAGGAGAGAGAGGCAATGTGAGGATTCAGTCCTAAGATTCAATCACCCCCGAGCACTGGAAAAGTCAAAGAGTTTGACTACTGGAAATGTGGAGTATTTTACATAACACATCACATATGACTGGGTCAAGTAGTTGCAGGAACCAGCATTGCATATAAACCTCTTCTGTTGCTGTTAAGTGTCTCCCTGTAGATCTCAATAAAAAAGAGACATAAATCTTAGGGGTGGTTCTGCTGCTGGAGCTCAGTGGGGAGGCTGGAGCAGCCACTGGGAGCTGCTGACTCTGCTCCTGCAAAGTTATTCCAAACATTTGTCTCTAAACTACAAGGGGATGAAAAAAAAAAAGAGAAACCCACCCAACAACAAAAAACCTGGATAGAAGTATTACCTGCCCTGTTTTACCCACGCCCACACAAATGATTTGAATGTGTTTATCTGTTCTTTGTAGGGTGAAGAAACAAAAGCACTGACTCTGGTCCTGCATCGGGACTCTGGATCTCTTGGATTTAATATTATTGGTGGCCGGCCATGCGTGGTATGTTAATTGTTAAAATATGTTTGCCCTTTCCAGTTGGGAAAAGCATGTAGGTCAACACTTAGAGGAAAAATGTTGCTGACAAGCATTTGGTCCTCACGGGATTCTCTCAGAGCAGTTCTTCCACTGAGATTGGTATGGATGTCTCTTAACTACGCTGCCTTTTCTCCCACTGCCTGTTGATTCTTGCATATCACCACAGCCAGCACCACTCATCCTGGTGCAGTGCCACTCCCAAAATGGTAAAACCCATGGTTGTCTCTTTCTCAGCTGTGAAGTTCATGGGTTGAGACCCCACAACTTTAGCCCCTTTCATTAAAAAAAGAAAGTTACTTACTCTCCTTCCCACCAGAGATCCAGCAGCCCTCTGTGCAGGTGAAAGGATGGAACTTACACAGCCTGGGTTTGAATTCTGTGATTTCAGCAGATGTTTCCTGCACCATGCACTCACTAATGTATTTTTTCTGGATGCTTGTTGGCTGGAGCTGCTGCATATGACTTTAATTAGATCAAGGAGTGGATTATACCTTGTCCTAGTAATTTAGAAAGTATTCAGAACTACTTCTTGGCTGCTCAGAAATCTGACATTAATCACGATTTATTACTAGTGAATTCACTTGAAAGTTATTCTTTCTTTAGACTTTGAGTTTTTCAGCTTTCTGAGACATTGTTCTGCACTGGCAGAAGCACAATACACAGGAATACGAAAACACCTTGTTAGGTGTAAGTTGTTTTCATGGGTTTATTTTTAAGTCTCCGGAGGAAAAGCTGTGCAACTAAAAATAAAAATTGCACCGTTGTCTTATGTTTGATGTGCAAACAGGCTGTGTCTCACTGGATTTTCAACTGAGAATAATTGTAATGACAATTATTCCTGAGCTGCCCTAACTCAGAGGAAAATGATTATCAAGCAGCTAATTTACCTAATGGAAGTCCATCCCTGGTTGCTTAATCTTTCAAACTGGGAGTATCAGATGTTCTCATTAGCACAAAGTAATTCCTTGTTCAGACGTCAAAAGGAATATTTCTCTCAAATTCCATGCGCTGTTGTGACATGGACAAGCTTCAGCTGAGGGCAAACGAGAGGGACAATAATGTGTTTTCCTTTTCGTCCTTGAAGGACAATCAGGATGGGTCGTCGAGCGAAGGAATTTTTGTATCCAAAATAGTTGACACCGGGCCTGCTGCTAAGGAAGGAGGGCTGCAAATCCACGACAGGATTATTGAGGTATGTGAGCACTCTGCCTCCTAACAGTGCAAGCCCCAGCTCAGGTCTTCACGTGGCGTGTTTGGTGTGGGTTTGGGAGAAGGGGACCGTGGTAAACACTGTCTAGAAGATATGTCTGTGAAAATATGCTGGGCTTGATTCAGTGCTGACCTCCAGGGCTTTAGGTATAGTGCTTCCCTAAATATAGAAACCAGATTATGGATGGTATGTGCATGTCCTGGCTTTCCGAGGAGCTCGCATCTCTCTGGTATGCCAGAGATAGTTCTTTTTTAAGCTGTTGGAAACTTGGAAGTTATTTAGTTAAAACCATATGTGAAATATCTGTGGTGGAAAGCACGACGTTCTTTTTCTTGGTATCTGAGTTTTGAGCAGTCAGGGAAAATTCCGCTCTGTGGATTTCTCTATGGTTTATCATAAACCCAAGTAACTCCCTTAATGTTGTTTGTGAGTTCTTACATTACTTAGATTGCAGTCTGAATTTCTTCTCATTTGGCCAAAGTCTTGACCTCAATAAAAAGCTCTTCCTGCAAAAGAGATGGTTGCATGAAATATCTCTTGCAATTGCAGCAAGCAAATTTCTTTTTTTGGGGGGTGAGAGAGCAAGAAAAAGGTTCATTCCCATGAAACAAAATGCAGCTGACGGTGAGTCAGTCCCCATTGTTTGGCATTTTGCAGTTAAGAAAAAGTCTTCCTCACTGTCTTATTTTTGTAGGCTGGAGAAACTTTGAGAGTCTATTGTTCAAAAAGATAAGTGCGGTGTTTGTTGCCAAGGATATCATGGAACAGCCAGTTTCTCTAAGTAATGGAATTCCATTGCTCTTATGTTTTGCAAATGAGCAATAAACAGCTGTTAAGGATTTTCTGTTGGCAGGGGACAAAGTGTATTTGCCTTTTTCTGTACTGTTATGGTAAATTGTATTCACAATTTAGTAAGGATATAAAATATTAATTAAGTTTCTTCATATGGGAAAGAATGGAGCCACAGTAGCAGAACTATAAAAAGATAAGAAGCTGAGCTGTGAAATGATCCAGAGTTGCTCAAACTCTGTGTGTGATGTAACATAACCGGGAAAGGTCTGGACAGTTTTGTGAGAACTCTGTGATTTTGTTTGAATGGAAAGGTTTCCCATAAGCCTGAATTTCCCCCCAGCCTCCTTGGAAAGCTGACATCCGTTTCTGAAGTAGTGCACAGTCACATAAACCAAACAACTGTATGGAAACCAAAACTTTGGGAGATCAAATACCCCAAGGTTAGCAAACGTCCCGGTCTCTGGTTCAGGCTCCTGGAGCACGAGCAGTCACAGTTGTGGAAGGGACCCTGGCTCTCAGCACAGGGGACAAGGGCAGCCAACCTCCGTGGGCTCTGCACCATCTGCTCTCTTGCAAGGGACCTCCTTACTTCTGATTTTCTTTTTGCTCTTTCCTTACTGCTCCACTGCTCCACAAGTTTGGTGTTTGGCAAGGCTGAGGAAGGAAATCCCACCCTGCGTGTGTCCAGAGGGGCTGAGAGGGACACGGGAGGACAGGCTGGCTGAGCTGTCCTGCTGTGTCCCCTCCCAGAGCAGAGCCCTGCCTGTGCAGCAGTGTTTGTGCAGAGCCTTTTGCACAGTTCAAGCTGCATTTTCAGAGAAGAGAAAAGCCCAGAATAAAGACATTGGAGTGATTTGTTGGATTAATAACACACCAAGGGTAGCAGGAACCCATGTGTTGACATGGGGCTGACATGTGTTGACAGCTCTTGTAGTGCTGACCACAAACTCATTGTCATACTCGCTCTTCTCACCTCTAAATATACCCAAAATGCTGATGAAAATGGAGCACATTGTTTCGCAAGAGTTGGCTTTGGGTGCCTCCAGATCAGCATCTCACTGTGGATCAGGAGCGTCCTGTGGAAGCAAGCCTTGAGTGGTGCCCAGCTGATGTGGTTTGATTCCCATTGTGGAGCAGTCTCCAGGAGTGAATTCTCTTTTAGATAAATTAATTCATTTCATGCAGCCCAGCCACTACAGGCATCCAGTTCACAGCACTAGACTCGAGTGCTCCAAAAGAGAGCCCTCAAAATGCAGATACTGTGGGCACCAGCTCCTGAAAGCAGCTGTTTCAGCCTGTCCTCTGCCATTTCTATTTAGCACATTCTATCTAACCTTACTCTGGATAAGGAAAAAGGGGACTCTTCCTGCATCAGGGGGCCTACATGAGCTTTATCATCCTAATGTCTAATTATCTTAGGTAACTGAAATACCTGTGAGCTCTCTAGATGACAATTAGGTAGTGGCCAGCACTGGTGTCCTTCTAGAGGCGAGTTTTTTTATAACCTTCACACTGTCAAAGTTTTGATTTGGAAGTTTGACTCAGAAATGATTTACAGATGGAGCTGTAACTAGCAGGACACAGCTGGAGGACTTGGCACAGAGCAGAGCATCCTAGCAGGTCACATTTGCTTTCAAAAGCATTTCAAATGGTAAGGAAAGATGGCAGCTTACTTCTCTAGAACTGAATTTAACTATCTAGAGCTTCTTTAGCTTGTTCATTCAATGTTAAGGTTTTATATATCATCAGCATGATTTTAAATAGACTCTTTCACAAAGAATTCTTATTCCAGTATAAGCTGCTGAGCATAACATCTCCTTAATTAATTCCAGCATCCATCACAGAGAATTTACAGTAAAGTAAAACATGAATCATTTGATTTCCTTCTGGAAAATGTTTCTTTGCTGCAGATCTTCTGGTGGATGTGTTTTGGAGCACATATACAGTAAGAGCATCACTTCTTGTTTTCAGAACTGCCACAACATTTCCATTTACTGAGCAGGGATTAGGCAGAGTGAAATACAGACACATCCAGGGTACTGCTCAGGGCTAATAGCAGAAGCACTGCTTTATTGCTGTTTGCTTGCAAATTCTATCCCCTGACAGTTCGATACAGAGATAACCTTGGAATTATGTCAGAGGTAATTTTTAAATGTATTTTCCTTATGTAATTTGGATTTCCTGTTCCACGTTTTTCAGAGGGTTAAATGCAAAGTTAATCAGGTTTAAGAATTGACTTGAATTCTCTTTAAAAGTGATTTTTCGGCCCTTTTTATATCATTGAAATAAGTAATGGCACTGTGAGGTCTGTGTTGCTACTGCTAAATGACAAAAATGAAGATGAATGTTGCATGGTCTGTGCTTCTCAGTCATCAGAGCAGCGTGTAACAAATACAGAGAAATAGCCTTTTTCTTGTATTTTGTTTTACAGAATCTGTTGAATAATGATATTTAGTGCTTACACAGGACTATGCAGATCATGTTGTGGTTATTAACTGCTTAATAATTTCCCCTCACTGTTTAATAATATCCTTGCTCTGTAAATGGGTAATCTGAGGCATAGAGGGAAAGAAGTTCTAGAAGTTCTTGCCAGATGAGGGTTAAAGATTTGGATTTTGGCCTTTTTGTAACTTCGCTGTGTAAACCAAAGCTTCTTACCTGTATCTGTTCTCAGATCTTTCGCAATGACTTCAGGAGTGAGGAAGTCATCATTCTGGGAGATTTCCTCTGCTTTGACTACACATTTTTCATGCAGTTCTGTACTTGTACATTCAAAGCCAGCAGCTGATTTTAGCTGGTGATTTACTGAGGTATTGTTAAGATGTTCCATAGCAAATTGCCACGTTAAGAACATGCTGAAACTATTGATTTTTTCTGCAAAGGAATTACTGTTCTCATAGATTTCATTTTTGTCAGGGTAACAAAATAGTCCTAATTTCCTCTCTTAACAGAAGTTGGTTCAGGTCCCAGCCCTGAATGCCTCTACGCAGCTGCTTGGCATTTCTTAAGACAAAATTAGATTTTCAGAGTTTTTATTTTTAAGCACATCAGCCCTGACAGATTATAAATTAAATCTGGCATTCTCTTCTCACTAACTGGTAAACTTGTTTGTTTAGCTCTGGGACTGCTTGGGAAGAAGGAGGCTTTTGAGAGGCTGACTGCTGGCCACCTTAAAAAGTTTGCAGCACAATTAGGGTACTGTTGAGGTAGTATAAACTGTGACAGCTTAGCTGGAACCTGGAGGATTTATGCCATCTGGGACTCGCCCGGTGTTTCATGCTGCTCACAGGAAGGATCATTAGTTTAGGAGTTGAGAACACGTCTTAGTTCATTTGATTGATTTTCCCCAAAGCACACTCATGTGCTACAAATTACAGGCTGCTTTTCCAGGACGTGCATTTCTTCGCAGATTACACACGAGAACAATGAAACTTTTTAGCAAATCTTGTGGATGTACAAACAGAATTTGCCGTTTGCTGCGGGCTCCCTGTTCACCCCTGCAGTAAGCGTGGTGTTTTGGCAGAGGCACTTTCTGCTCACAGGAGGGGGTTAGGTGGATTTCAGGGAGATTAATTTGGTAGCTGTGTTAACAGCACAGCCTCTGAAAAGTCACATCAGCGCAGAGAATGTCCATCAGCCACAGAGGAACGGCAGGAAGGGACACTGGCAGGAGCACGGTGAACCTTTCCCTGCCAGTGACACAAACTGAGGCAAGGATGGCTTTAAAGCTGAGTGAATGAATAAAAGAAGAAGCATTCCTTGTGGTCTGACAGTGCGTGATGGGTCTCGTTTTTCCAGCAGACTGAGCCTGTGGGCTGAAAGGGCTCCGTGCGTTGCCCGTCTGGCTGCACTGTCAGTGCACACTTGTCCTGCCCTGGGTGCCCTGCTCGCTTATCACCACTCACAGGCAGCTTCCACAAACAATCAGTCAATAAAATTACTGTCTGAACACCGCCTGAAATCTCTGATTTGCTGGTGAGCACTTTTTAAAACGATGCCAGCTTTGGCAGGATAATCCTAAGCCGGCAGCTCCTTGCGGGATGCTCGGTGCCAGCTGAACTCTGACAAGGATACAGATTAAACAGGATCCTTTCATTGTCGTGAATGGAAAAGTTCAGCTCTGCAAACAAGATTTACTGTGCAGCTCCGTACGCTCAGGAATTAATTTTCTAGAAGAAAACATTTTCAGACAGTGACTTAAAATTGGCTGTTGCAGTTCCTGCCAGGACACGCAAGCACACGAGCGCGTTTGTGGGGAGCGAACGCGGCGGGGCAGCGACTGCAGCTACAGCAGAGTCAGCTCTTTCTGGAGTTTATGCTCCCAGGAAACTTTCCAAGGCCTTTGTCCATATCTGTTAATGGAGTCTCACGAAGCAGCATCGTGCCTGTGCTCAAACATAGATCCCGCAGCTCGGTCAAAAGGGAGTAATAATAACAACCCAAGGAAGAAAATGTAAATGGAAACAGGCGGCCTTGGTTATCGCTGCCTTTTTTCCTCTCATAAATTTATTCCCCTGGTTTCATACCAGCACTGCATAGGCTGAGCTGTGGCAGGGAGGTGGGGAAAGCAGGGGGATGAGCCAGGGAATGAGCCAAAGAGGTACAACAGGATTTCTGCACTCAATGCTGCGATATTGTTCTTCCCACAAACATAACCAGAAAAATAAGTTAGATGGAATAAAAATATAAGTGTTGCAAACAAAGAAGGCAATGTTGTTTCAAGTATTATGGACCTGCAGTCTCTGACCTGGAGGCTGCAGAGCTCAGGTTATAAGCACATTTCATGCTGCAACTTTTGAAAAGGTCCTGTGTGAGTTCCCCTCACATTTCCACACCGTCTTGTTCTTCCTTCTTTTTAACAGAAGTCCACAGCATGCTGACCCTAAGCGTAATGTGGGCATTTTGAATCTGTGGAAGCTTAGAATATTGTTCTCAAGGGCGTGTTGAATGAATAAGAGGTAATTAAATTATCAAAAAAAAAGCTCTCCTAAACTCAGGAACAGATCCCTTCTGTGTAACACATCTTAAATTAATGGGATTATGGTGTGGAGTCCTTTCTCCCCGGCACTTCCCTCCACTCTTGCTTTCCTTGCTAACACAGTCTGCTTGAAAACAACCATTGCAGTCTTTAGCCAGAATGAAATCTGTCCCATAAAACCTTCAGTGCTCTCGAGATGGGGACCGTGACAACTGTGCACAAATCAGGAAAAGAATTGCCACCACTGGAGCTGGGAGGAATGCCTTTTCTGGGATGGAGCATCCACAGTCCTTGCACAGAATTTAAATAACATTGTTCATGTTTGTGTTGGAATTGCAGTTAAACAGGAAATTGCTCTTGAGAAAAAGGAGAAGCAATTATGAGGAATTTGCTTTCCACGTTGGATTCTGCTGTCTCAAACTTTGCATTACTGTAAGGTTTGAACAATTGGGAGAAAAGTCCTACTGATACAACGCTTCAAAACACAGTGAAAATGACAATTATTTAGCAAATGCTCTGCCCTAGGAATTGTTTCTCTTTGGTGTGGTTAACTTGTTGGGGACCACAAGGAACAGGATTGGAGAGGAAATGCAAACTGCTTTGATAATTTCCAGTCAAATCTCACACGAAGCCAGGGACTCACTGCACTGACTCCTGCCTTGCTGATCCCAGAGCTCATGAATTCCCTCATCCATCCTCCCTCAGCTGTGTTTACCATTTTCTGCTAAACCAATCCTTGCTGATTGCCTGGATAATCCAGCTATTGGTGGGTGCCTGCCTGTCTTGTGTGAGGCAGAGAGAGGTGATTCCCTTCTCCCAGCCCTGTGGTGGGGAGGTTGCTCCAAGCCTGGTGTGGCACCTGGTGCTGCAGGAACAGTCCTGGGGCTGCAGCTCAGCCCCTGCCCGGGACACTTGTGATGAATTAAAATACAAACCACCTGAGAAATCCAGAATTTGGGGTTAGGAATTATTACTCTCTCAAAGAAGTGAAACAGAGCTGCTTCATCCTCTGTAGCTCATCTGAGAGAAACATGTCAGACTCCAACAAATTTTGGGGTTTTTTTTAAAGGATGCACATAGAGCTTATAACAATGGGACAATTTAATCTTTTCATATGTGGTACAATTCCTTGCATTTCAAATCATCTCTTCAGTTTTCCACATTTCAAGCCAAACCATTATGATTAACTGTTAGGTCTTATTTTTAGATTTCTGAATGCGCGGAGTCTTTTTAGAGAAAACACACAGAATGTCCTATCAACTATTTTCACACATTTGGTATCATAATTGGGCAATCAGGCACAATCATCCTTAATTTAGTGCATATGTGGCACATTACCATGCCAATTGGGTTAAAGACATGCATGAAGGAAGTGCAAATTAACTGACAAAAGGAGCGCGCTCAGACCAGCGCTATTCAAAAGGCACTTGAGGCACATTTGCATAACTCTTCATTTGGAATTGAAAATGGAATTTGTTCAGCAAACGTGAAAAATGCAAAGTGTAGGAGAAGGACCAAATCTGCCAGGGGATCCCAAATTCTGATCCTGCATTCCCTTGTGATGGAGGGAATTTTCTTCAGAACAAGAGTATGGCCCTGTTCTAGTGAGGAGCACAAAACTGCTTAGTGGTCTTTGTAGTTTTAATGACAAATAAAGTGTTTGATAGTAAACAAAAGTTATTCCAGTATTGGGCATGGGGGTTTTTGTTTGTTTTATCGAAGTTTCCAAATGTGAGGGTACAGTAGGACAAGTAACATTCCAGACAGGAAAACCTGGAAGAGGAGAGTGCTCAATAGAAGTTTTATCAAATGTGCTACAGCAAATTGCAACAATGGCTTTAGATTCATACTCTCCTTCCTACATAAGGTTTTTTCCTTTGCTTGATTAATTAATTTTTACACTATGAAAAATTATCAACAATTAACTGTAGCTCTGGGCTTTAAACACTGAGAGGTGACAACTTATCACTATTGGGAATTTAGTTCCAACATGGTTGACTGCTGCTTTACTTTCTGCAAGTTTTGATAAATTTCAAAACAATATAACCTATTTTATGTTCCACTACAAAGTGCAACTACAGGACTTGTAAAGTTTTTAGGCTCTCATAAATACAAATGGGATTGGGCTGACAATAATAGCAGTTGAAAAATTTTGCTTCACCACTGGGGCTTTTAAATGAAAACAGTATTTTCCTTTTAAGACTTTTATTATGCGTTTTTAGTATCCAAAGTAAATTTGTGTTATGTTAGCTTTCATATAAAGGTGTAACATCTTTAAAGAAGCTTCTGTCTGTAAAGTCTTGTATCTCTAAAGTGAATTCACCTCTGAAAGGGGAATTTGGATTTTAAAGGCTGTGTGGGGGAATATTATATCAAGAAAGGAAATTTGAGACTTTGGGGTGAAGGACAAGTGGTGCAGAAGAGTTGTGTGGGCAGAGCAGTAAATGGTGGAGACACATCCCATGTGCACGAAATCCCTTTGGTGAGGGACTGGGGGATTCCTAGTCCCAAACAGTGCAGATGGTTCAAGGCTCTTATCTCCAGCTTAAATTATGTATTAAATGTGCTTCAGTTGTGTGAAGCAGGTGGAAAGAGAGTCAGAGTATGGACAACAGTGCGAGCCCCTTTTCCATAGTCTAATTAAGCCTGGTGTTAAAATACTCTTTAAAAAAAGAAAATCACTAATTTCTAGATCCCTTATTGCAGGACTTGACCTGTGGGTTTCAGCATCCCTACAGCAGCGTTCCCTCCACACCCTTTCACACTGGCACAGTTATCAGCCCCAGCCCCAGAGGAGTATCCACAGCTTAATTACATGCTCCATTTAACAGCAGTACAAAATTAATCCTGTTTGCACAGAGATTAGATGACATATGAAGAGTCGTGTCTGGTCTCTTCAGTGTGGTGAATTTTATCTTGTAGTGTTTGCATTTAATCTTTATTACTTTTTGCCATCATCCACATGACTTTGAAGGGCACAAAAGTGTGCAAAGCTGAAAGCAAGGAGCAGGTTTGGGGATGGAGCCTGGCCTTCTGTGTAACACATCTTCTGCACAGATTTTCAAAGACAGGAGCCACAGGTGCTCAGTCCTGGAAAATACCACAAGACTGTTGGGAATGTTGAAATCCCATCTCCAATTTTATCAAACAGAATAAAACCATTGGATGTTTCCAAGGATCACGGCGTGGCTGAGGTTGCAAAGGACCTTTGGGGAGCAGCTGATTCAGCCCCTGGCTCCCAGCAGGGTCAGCCAGAGCCTGGCCCCAGGGCCACGTGTCTGCCCTGGGTGAATAAAAGCTCACTCACGTCGGGCATGTGAATAGTCCTTTGGGCTGAGCAGGAATTTGAGCTGAAAACTGGTAAATATTATACATCTGTTTGATTGATTGGATGAATACGAGAAAGAAACCAGCAACAGGAAGGGAGAGTGAAAATGTTTCCTGAGTCATTTGAAGGTGGGGGGAGAAAAAAAAAAAAGAACTTTTTAGTGCTATTTTTTTCTTCTTTCAGTTCTGCAGGCCTCCCAGCTCAGGAGGATTTAGTTTACTTCTTAAAAGGTCTTGCTTATAAAGCAGACCTTTTTCTGGCTCTGACCAGCACTAATAAAAATTAGCAGTAACTTTAGCAGCTGCCATACCACATGACTGCTTGGAATTGCATAACTTCTTTTTCCTCCTAAAGAAACACACAAAGATCATCTGAGCTCCACCCTTGCAGCCTTCTCCAAAGTGTTTTTCTCTGACTTGATTTCTAAACAGAAATCTTTTTCTCCTTTCTTTGAACAAGCCTCTCTTCTTAAGCCCAAAATCTGACAGCAAATGGTGAGGGGCTCTGGGCAGAGCTTTCATGAGTTAAGTGAATGAGGTGATTATTTGTGTTTTTGCTACTTCAAGGTCTATTACTGTTTATAAATAAGAAGCCATGTCATGGACAAAAAAAAAAAAAAATATTTTTGTGGCTGAAATTATGGGGATTTTGGGGCCTGTATTACTGGGAACTTGGGCTTGGATGGAGATACACTGTGGTTTGCCAAGGTGAAGGTCATGGTGGGAAAGACAAGGCTTCCATGGCCATTCCAGATGTAAACTGGACACAGACTGTTGGCTCAGACCAGGTCCTGTTTGGAAATCCCTGAGTACCTAACCTGATCTGCAGGCAGAGTGGATGGAAATTGGAAATTATCAGACTCTTCTTGCTGTGTGACATGTGGAGATGCACCACTGCTTTCTGGCTAATTGTGTGCTCCTCTAGCAAAAAAAAAAAATAAAGTTATCATCTTCATCAAAACCTAAGAACAAATAACCCCTTTTCTGTACAGCACTTTTTTTTTTCCAAGCAAATTTCTTGCAAAGAAAAAAAAATATTTGTTTTATCAGGATACTCCACTGACTGCACATTTATTTATCTCTCCTTTGTAGTTCATTCAGAATTCATTCCTGTTTTGTAAGCCTTAAAGAAATCTCTTGTGTATAGTTACAGAGAATTCTTAAATCATTGAATGAAAAAAAAAAACCCCATGTGTGTCAGACTTTAAAGCTTGGTTCATCCTAAATCCAAACAAACAAAAGCCAGGTAATGATAATGTCATGGAATATGAAATATTGCTGAAAACCCAGGCCTGTTGGCACACAGGGAAGCTGTGGAAGCTGCCCCTCTTGGAGCCACTGTCACTGCCTTGCACCAGTTACAGTCCCAGACTTGAGTTGGGCCAGTTCTCTTAGCCACAATAAAATTGGAATAAAACACCAATTTATGTAATTCTGACTTTTGCATTTTCTCTGCTGGTGGTGTTGCCCTTCTCCTGCTAGCTTGTCAAGAAACCCTGACTCTCATTTCGGAGTGGCCCCTTGGATGCTGGGACGGAGCAGATGCACTGAGCTGTCTCCAGCTGCACTCACAGCTCACAAGTGCCCTGCTAGCAGCTCTTGTTTTCATTTCAGTGTTCACGCAGCCAGCCCTGTGATTCCTTCCTGCGTTTGAAGGAGCCAGTTCATACTGAGCCGCTTCTGTTTAATACAGCCTTTCATTGTTTCCCCTTCATTTTGGCCTCCCTCCTTCCCCTTAAAACCTTTGTAGGCAAAGTTTCCTCTGCAGCAGGGGAATCGTTCACTGTTTCTATTACAAACCTTCCTCTAGCAACGACAACCTTCTCCTTCAGTTTTAGCCAGTTTTACCTCCTGCTGCTAATTAAAATGTTCTCTCTCTTTCTGTGCTTCTAAGTTGACCCAAAAGCAAGTTTTTTGCCCAGTTTTTGGCTGTCTCACTGCAGGAGGCGTTTACTGAGCAGCTGCTGTTAAAGCGAGTTACCAACGCAGGAAGGAGCCGAGGGTGGCACAGAGAGCAGTATTTGATATTTCAGCCTCCAGGACTTCTCCAGGCTTTACAGGCTACTCAAGGCTGCTTTCCCTGCTCTGACACTGCAGATCAGTTCCTTTTCCCAGCTTGCCTTCCCCAGACCCTGCTGTGGTTCTTTGTTAGACACCCAAACCCATTCGATTAATGAGAAACACTTCAGTGATGAATCTCAGGCAGAAATAGGAAGAGTTGGGAGTTGAGAAGATGCTGTGAAGTTTCTTTTGGGATGAAATGAATGTTGTGCATAATCTAAGAGAAAAGCCCTCCAAACTGGAGTGTGATACTCCATTTGTCCCTCATTTAGACTTTCTGCTTGGTTTGAATGCTGTGTTACAATTTAAATAGATTTATAGAACAAGGGAACCAGAACCCCACAGTCAGAACTAAGATGATGCACTTGTCACTGACTCTGTCCCTTTTATCCCAAATAACTAAAAATAACTTGCTTTCCGTTTGTTTATCCCATTGCCTGAGGTTCTGTTGAGTATGAACAAGATGCAGAGACCGGTGCTCAGCTCTTGTTTGTGTCTGATTGCAAGGACTTAATTCCCCTCCTTTAGAAAACCTTTGGAGAAGAACTAAGCCCAAAAGCTTTTAACTGCTTAGGAAGTGTTTTCCTGCAGTTTCAGGAAGAAATGCAATTATCATGGCTGCTTCAAGGGAGTTGTCACTGAAGCGATAAACCGTGGTAGAATTTACTTATCCTTGTAGGAAAATGCAAATTAAGGCTATAAATGGAGGTCTTGGGAAAGGTCCTGACCGCTTTTTGCCACCAGACTCAGAATCACCCCCAGTCATTCATATTCCCAGGCAATCAGGTGATGTACATCATCTTCTGCAGGGGGGAAAAAAAGGACTGGGAAATTAAGTGTGTAAGTGAAACATGCTGAAAGAATAAATGCCTTTGTTTGTAGCTATCCTTCATGTGTTAATCAGTTGTTAACTGCAAACCACAACATTTCAAGCCGTGCAAGCCCTTTCTCCAAGGAAGCTGCACTGAGTGGCCAGGGATAGTAGGACAGTATTTCAAAAGTTGCCGAGGGTTGAAAGACAAACCCTGACCTGAAGTAACGAGCACAATGTTTGATTAGTTTGATATCTGTCCAGCTGAAGTCAGCAGTGAAGATTTCACTAAGGGAGTTTATGGGAACTGATGGCCAAGTTCATAAACTCTGTTCTAACCCAGGGATAAAAAATAAATTTAGAACCATTTATTGGGACTATTACTGGCAGTTCCACGCAAGCCTACAGTAGGATCTGTAGGGGAGCAGACACTCCTGGGATTTCTTTATTTCTTTATTTCTTATGGGAGCTGCCCCATAAGTTGTCTGTCACAGTGAGGAAACTTCAGCATGTTTTACATGTTCAGGCTAAGTGTGGGATTTGTTTTACTACAGCCAGAGTTGCTACTCCTTTGCCTAAAGTTAAGGATGTGCGTTGGATAAACAACTGGGGCCTTAGGTACTGCTCAGTGTCAGAGTCCATAAACATGGGAAAATAATCTGCAAATGACAATTTCACTGATCTGTGACAGGCACAAATGCATTTTCTATTTCCTTTGGATATTTAAAACCTTAACTTGTCGTTGGAGAATCCAAATTGTGGTATTTGACACTTGAGAGGAATTTTATGGAAAACAATGACAGTTCAGTCTCCCACTCATAACAACACAGTTGTTGTAAACAGCTCAACTTCTGCTTCCTTCAGTGCCTGACATCCACATTGCCAACTGCTTTAATTCTCCCCATGAACCAGATTTTTGACAGGAGAAAGTGAACCACAATGTATTGTGTTGCTGCCCTTATATTTCATGTTTCCTTTTTAAGCAAATGAAATGCAACATTAGCTTAATGTTTGAAAATGGAAAAACATTGGGGTTTTTTCCCTTTTCAGAATATTCCCGTTATGTTGTTACAGTGCAGTCATTTTCTATTCCTGGTTTTAAATTTCAGTTTCTATCATTAACTGCAGAGTTGATACAGGCTTGGAACCTGGAGTAATGACTTTGCAACTGAACCACACTGACTTCTACCACTCTGTGATTTAGAGACACATCAGATTTCTGTTATTGTCAGGCATCCAAGTTATTTAAAATTACTTTTGTCTGAAGGTAAATTTTTCTGTGTGTCATGGTCTAACTAGATTTATTCTATTCAAGTTTATAGTTCAGCTCCGCAGTTAAAAGTTTCTTTTGCTTGGATGTACAAATTCAACAAATTCTAGATCAAGGTCAATTCTAAAGCTCCAGTTTATTGTTGTTGTTCTCTCCCAGCCATTACTTTGTCCATCATTTAAATTGCCTTTGGATTAAAGTATTTTGTTATATCAAAACACGGGGCATTTTAGGCATTAAGAGCACTGAGCATATCTCTGAATCACAAATGGGCCTGATTTTTGTTTTTCTTTATCCTGTACTGTGTCAGACAGAGGATTTCCTACCGTTGTTTGGGGAAAGAAAGCTGGAGCTGGAAAGGAAGCATAAAACTGATTGCCTGATGGTTTAGTGTTACAGACCACCTACCCTGCGAGGGCTGCGAGGGGAGTCTAATTGAAATTCTAAAGAAGAGAAAAGCCATAGCCCAGCAACAAACAAATAGGGAAAGCTTAGTGGAAAATTAGTGGAACAATAAAATATGATTCCGTTTCGTTAACACTTTGGTACTTGGAATAGTTTTACAGGGGAGAAACTGTAAAGCAGAAGGAGCCACTTAGAGGAAAGCCATTAGACAGACATTTAAAGACTTTCTAGGCAGAGCTAATATAATTTTATACACTTAGCTTGGTATAAAATGTGTGTGTATTCCGATGTTGTGTTACATAATTCCTTGATTTTATAGTTAAAAGAAGGGAAAATAGATAGGGAAGGGAAGGAAAATAAAGCATGCATGTCTCCACAAGAGGCTTCCTTAGGGAAGAATGCACAGGGCAAGACATTTTAAATTCTTTTGGAACCTCAACAAGCAATTCATCTAGGAACTGTTTATAAACTATTTCTATAAATCCTCAGTTAGTGACAAAGAATAGACATAGCTTAAAATTCCCTTCTGGATGCAATACTTACCTAATTTCCCAATCACCCTTAAATAAACTGGATGACTTTGGGGCATTGTGCACAGTACATTCTCCACACATCTCATTAAGGGGCAGCTCTGTCCCTGGGGATTCCTGCTCCCCTGCAGGTCGTAGATTTTCCCAAAAGAGGAGAATCTGACTGCAAAACCTCCGATTGTTGTGGACCACTGAACTCAAGGCAGAGCATCTCCACAATCGGTTCAGGGCATTTAGTCTATGAAAAACTTTTAATAACAAAGAAATAAAAAAGCTGTCAACTGGAGTTTTAAGTTCACTCAGAATATTTTCCAGAAACAACAGCTACACCTCACTGCTGTTTGTCTGGCTGCTCAGCTGCCATGATAACATTGTGGAGGAATTTAGAGGGGGCTAAAACCTTTTATTCCCAAACACATTTATCTCCATCTCAGTCACCCGGGAATCCAAGAGCACAAGTGCAGAGGCCAAGTGGACACATCCTGGCTGGTGGAACAGCCAGCTCCCCTGTGCTGCAAGTCAGCGAGAAGTGAGAGTGTTCCTGCCTTGGGAACCCTGAGGGGGATGTAATTTGGGTTGTGATCTCTTCTTTTGGGGTGTGAATCAATCCATTGTTTCGTGGGAGAACAGCTGCAGGGGACACCAGGGAAGTGTGCAGGAGGAAGGAAAAGCTGATTTTTCTTCAAGATGGAGCTGAAGGTTTTCTGGCTGAACAGATGTGCCTGCAGTGGCTGTTTTGTACTGATGGAATCAGTTACCAGCCTGTAAAAGCCAATAGGTTCAGTGAAGCAAAGTGATGCCCAAGCCATTTCAAGAGGCACCAGGGCAAATTTGTCACTTCACACACTTAAGCCAAGGTAAGATTTCATTTCTAAATCAAAATGGCCATTTCTGCCCTGTCAGTACAGGAGGAATTCCACAGGAACAGCAGCCAGGCCGCTGGGAAGGCTCACACTCCCTTTCCTTTCCAGGTGGGGACTGGGATTGTTTCAAACACTCCTTATAAGAGACCCCTTGCACTGAGCCCTGGGATGTGGAAAGACACTGGAAACTATTTTGAATGCTTGCAACAGGTGGTTAGAGTCAAACTGCAGTACATAAAAGTTGCAATCTTCCCAAGGTTTTCATTTTAGCCACATGAGTTATTTCTCATTTAGTGAGACTGGAGTTTCAGCAAGTTGTGCACGTGATTTCTGAATGCTTTTTATAATAAGCAGTCAGGGCAAGGGTGATTTCTGTTCTTTCTGCCTCAAAATGTGTGTGAGCAAACAAACATCTCATCTGCAACAGCAGCACAATGACCAGATGTCTTGTTTATGCTTTAAAATATTTTTGTTCAAGCCCATAGATGAAATTCTTTCCACTTTAAAAATGTTCAGCTTGTACTTGGGCAGCTAAAGGATTCCTGATGACAGAGCTGGATGAGCCAGGAAGATACAGACTCTTCTCAAGGTCTTTCTTACATGAACTTTTATACTTGCATTGAATTAATACCAATTCCTTTCATGGCCTGATGTGACACTGTAAAGTTTTCTAAGGTTTGCTCTGTTGTTTTTATTGTTCCTCTGGATGGGACCAGATTTGGGCCCCAAGACCCAGCAAGAGCAGAACTGCTGCCTAAAAACTGACCTGAGGCTGCCCTCAGCTCTGCGGTGTCAGAGGGGTCTGAAGCCTCTCCATTGCTATTTCTTACAGGAATATAAGAATACTTTAACTTTAACAAAGACACCTCAGAAATTGTCACATGGGAAGGTTTCATGGCTTTGTCTTGCAGTGCCCACTGTCAGCTCTGAACCCCCCAGTGTCCAGGTCTGAAATCCTTATCAAAGAGGAGTGGTGCTTATTTATGTGATAGTTCACACAGCGGTGTCCTCAGGGAATATTTTCAGCTCTTACAAATCTTCCCTGCTGCAGTCGGCACTGTCACCCTGACACTGCTTTTTCCAGTGGGAGGAGGTAGGAAAGGAAAATGATCAAATACTGGTAATAACAAGAGCAAGCTAAAATTAATTGTGTTACTACTGCCAGTGCTCAGTGGAGAAGTGAACTGAGTGGGGTGAATGGAGCAGAACAGACTTGAGCAACAAGCTAAATAACACAGTATTTTACACAAGCATCAAATATTTGACAGTTTTACAACTGGCTTGTTATTCCTGACAACTGTTGCGGTGGGATAAAGAGCATTTGCTCTTTCCTTTTCTGGCTTTCTCACATCCTCAGAGCAGCTCATGACTGGAGGAGGTGCTGAGGAACAGCTCTGTATGAGAGCCACGGGGCATCTGAGGGGTTATTCAGTCCCTCAGCTCTCCCAGGAGAACACTCAGGTTTATTTAAGCAGCTCACCAGATACGAAATGGGGCTGCCCATCAAGGTGGGGGTTGTGTTGGCTTCAGTGGGATTGTTCCACACAGACTGCCCTGGAGAGGTGAGCAGCTTCTGTCCCACTCAACCTCGAACCCACCACAGAAAATCCACACAAAATCCAAAGCTGTGGATCATCTTCTATTACTATTACTATTATTATTATTATTATTATTACTACTCCAGTAGTGCCCGGGGACCTTCACAGAAATCAAATTCCCATTGATACCAGAGCTTATCTCAAATAAAGTATAAATATTCCAAAATGTACAGAAGGACAAAGACAAGAGGGGTTGTGTCAGAATTGTTGTCAGGACTGACTCACAGAAGCTCAGTTTACCCATGTTCATGGCTAAGGCAGGGCTGGGACCCCGAGCTTCAAGGCCATGGAGTGACTTAACCACAAAGGCAGCAACTTCCCTGGTGGGGGGATAAATCCAGACAATTGTAATCCTCTCCAGATTGTTTTAGTGCTACTCCTGACTCCTGGCTACTGATGGAAGCCTGTGGTAGTTTCACAGTGCCTTTGTCTAGACCAAGATTTAGATAGATAATTCTAAAAATTCAATATATGACACATGTAACATAAATTACTGCACGCTGAGCTAGTCAGGGGAAAGGCTAGGGAGGCATCACTTTCAGTGTGACCAGCTGAGCTTATATTAAAGCAGAGGCCACACCTAATCTAGGTTTTATTTTTGCTTGTGCTAGACAAGACTAGCTATGCAGTTCTAGCAGAATTGGAATCAGCACAGCATAAAGTGACAGAAAAATGAACAGAGAGAAAATGAGGAAAAACACCCCTTCATTAATAACAGAATACTTTTTAGAATTTTACTTATCTTTAAAATATAAACCAGTTACCTTGAGGCTGAGAAAAGAGTAAGAAGTATGAGACAAAATAGGAATCTTTTCAGAAAAGTTTTGAAAACAAATACTTAGATGGTTAAAATACCTCTTGAGCCATAGCTAGAGCACCTGCAGTTCTGTACCTTATTAACAAGCTATACCTGCATTTCTGTGAGGAGTGGGAAGCATCCATGATGTGGAAAACAGCTGTTTAAAATTCCAATTGTAACGAAAATTGGTTTATCCATGAATTATGTATTCAACTACAGTTTGCTATATTTGTTTCTAACAACAATTAATAATACTCCTTTAAATAAAAAGCAAGATGTGCATCAGTTGCAGATGGAGCAAGCATTTATTCTGTGTATACCTAAGGGTCCCAGAGGGAGCTCTGGGTGTCCAAGGAATGCAGGGTGGGGTGGACTGTGGCTTCCCTTCAGCCCTGGCTGCCAGATTAGCCCCGAATTGCTGTTTCTGCTGCCATTTTTAGTGATTTGGTATCAGCAGCTCCAGCCCCCGGGGAGATAAGAGGGGGCACTGAGCTCTGCAGGGCTCTGGGGCAGGGCTATATCAGTCTGGCAGCTGTTCAGTGATGGGGAAGGTATGTGACAGCTCGGGGCAGGCCCCAACAAATGGCCCCCGCTCCCAAAAAATGGGTTCCTGACGGACCTTCCCCTCCAAGGGCTGCTGGGGTAAGGATTTCAGTGTCACACCTGACATTTGTGCTGAAACCTGAGTTTGTACAGTGGGAAATGAAATAACAGGGAGGTGTTTCCAGGGGGTGTATCTGGGGGTCTGTACTGAACACTGGACCATTACCCTGTAAGGATCTGGGGGTGTACAGAATCTGTAGCACTGACTCGTCACTGCTGCTGGAACCAGGGATAGTTCAGGCCCAGAGCTGCTGGTATTTATAGGGGAGGAGATGGCTTGCAGAGGAGTGATGGAATGCTGGCTGAAATGCACAGGAGGCTGAGACCTGCAGCTCAGAACTACTCCCCACATTCTGGGACATTAATTCTGGGGAGCAGAAAAATTAAGACCCAGACCAGACACTCCCCACAGGTCCAGAAGCCACTGAATCGAAGTAGAACTCTCAGACTATCTCAGTGGGATTGGCACACTCAGAAGAAATCATTATTTCAGATACATTTTCCCGTGGGCCAGACTCTCCATTATCTTGTCCCTTGGGTGGTTGTTTTATTTAATGTAAAAAGCCTGTAAAAACTGTTATTCTCACTGATGGTGTTCCACACTCACTGTAATTTAAAAAGGTACAGAGTAGAGGGGAAGGAGACCCAGTGCAGGCAGAATTCTGTGCAGACAAAGCTGCTCATTGATTGTCTGCTTTCTGTCCCTGGATGCTCTGCTCACTCCCCATTCTCTCCTCCCCACCAAACCCCCATGACTCCCATCTATGATGTTTTGCAGCCCAGGAAAAGTTGCTAAACAGAGTTTTGATTTGTGCCACTAGCTAGAAAAGGAAGCACCTTTCCAGTGCTTTTCACCCAGAACTATTAGGTAGTCATGGAGTAAGCAGCTGAGGTACCAAATTCAGATTAAAGCTTTTTTCTTACTTCCCCAGAGTGCTGAAACCCATGAATTCCAGGATGATTTTGGCTCAATATATTAAAATAACTCATTTCAGCTTAGGGACATGATTTATTCCAGGTACAACTGTGCAGGTTAGAAGCTATTATTCATAATTCAAATAAGATAAACTGAAAAGAAATGTTTGTGCTTCATGTTAGAAAGCATTGATCTGTGTACACACAGTCACAGATTTACTGTAAAGCTGGTGTGGCTGAGATAACCTTTTAGTAATGAGCATTTTGAGTAGGGTAAGCACAGAAGACAAAAACAGTACTTTATTAATAGCAGAAAATTTCCAGAGTGTACCACAGGTCCTTAAATCCAGTGATCCATCCTGGAATCCACAGAGCCTGCAGGGAACCACCTGGAGCTGCTGCCACTGCAAGGGACACACACAGACCATCCTGGTTGCTCTTGTGGGCCATTCCTTCCACACACACACTGCATATTCACAGGAATACAAGTGAGAATTCCAGAGGAAGAGGAGGAAGGAGCAACTCTGCTGCCTGACCATGAGGTGTGTAGTCCATGAAAGAGGAGAGTTTTCCCTCCTGTTTCTATTCTGCAGTTCCCTGAGCTAAGCAATGTCAGGCAAATCCCATTTTACCTGTGATACATTCATGTGTCTGGGGATTAGTTATGTACATCCACATTTGCAGCTTTTACCCACAGCATTTATCATGTTGGGATATTAAACTCAGATGTTTTAACAAATATAGTGATTTTTTTCATCTAAACTGTTCCTGAGCCATCACTGCTTTGCTGCTGAGTTTCAATATGAACTGCTAAACATTAAATATTGTCCACTGCTACAGAGTATTCTCATGAGACTATCACTTTCAGAGATACAGTGGATAAAAAGCTGTATTGTTGATTTTTCAACAAAAATACAACCACCTTTCAGTGCAAACATTCAAAGATGCAGTGAAAAGCTGCTGTAACAATTCTCCCTGCATAGCTGCTGTTGGGGGTTTGAATATGCCATTTGTAAGGTTTAAATTGCTTTTGCAGTCAAGTGTTGTAATCCATTAGTGATAAGAAAAGGTATTTGTCTATCGGTTGTGGGTAACTGCATTCCTCGTATTAGAAACAATTTGGTCTCTGACATGAGCCCAGCGCAGGAAATGGTTGAGAGAGTCTGGCTGCAGAGCTGGAAAAGGAGCAGTTGGTGCTCCCTTCCCCCAGCAGAAATGTGATGGATAACTGAACTCTGACAGCCAGAAACTTAACCTTTAGGAGTGCTGCACAGAGCAGCACCACAGGCTTTTACTCAGAGGATTTCAACTCCTTCTGAGCAAAGTCATGTAGAAAAAACTGTGCAATTTTCCAGGGATTTTTCTCTTACAACAACAATGCTCCTTCCTTTGGCTGTTAAACCATGTTAATTCATTATTTTTTCAGGTAATATCATTATTCTTCCAAAAAACAAATTCTAAACCTGTGGGTAAATGGATGAAGAGTAAGATTAGGTTGTTGTAAGTGGGAATTGCAGTTTCTCTGGAAGAGCAAGTTCTCAGATCAGATTTGCTACCAACTCCATTGGGGTTTTGGTGCAGTATTTGCTAAATATTATCAGCTTTGCATGTTTGGCTGAACATCAGTGCACCAGGACATTTCCTTGGGCTTCTTTTTGCTCTGTAAAGAAGCTGACAAATGTTGCACCAGACCTCAAAGATGTGATCTAATACAGCAAAACATGATGCATATTACATATCACAGACTCATGGAAATCAGATAGGAAACACATCAGATGTGACATCAACCCCCAGAATGGCGCTGGGCTGGCACACTGATCATCTTGGTCACTACCTAAATGCAGGATTATAAATTTAGATTATAAATTTAGGATTTTAGAATCCATATAAACTGCACATGTACAAAGCAATGTATTTCTGAATAGTTTAAAGCAGTAATTCAAGCACTGCACCCGTTATGATTGTAAAGCAGTCATCTCCTTATGTGGTTTTATTACAAAAAGCTTCATTTTGTGAGGGGCTGTTCTCACAGGGTCAGCAGCCTGTTAGAGGCTGGTCTCACCCTATCTTGAAACCCAGAGCAGGTTCCTGTGGGATTTAAGAACTGCAGCTGTTACCCAGTGACTTCAAGACGTGTCTCACAAAGCTTTGCACCGAAGTAAAAGCTGCAGCCATTGGGCTGGACAACACCTGATGTTATACACAGGATCCCTCTATTCCACTGCTTAAAATAATCCATGCTGAGGGGGAATTTTGTAGGCTTCCAGGGGCTCACTCTCTGCTGGCAGTCTTTACTTTGTCCTGTAAAACAGAGAATTGGCAGAGGCACTGGAATATGAGTATTGCAGAAGAGTCAGCTTTCCCACTTAATGCATTTGTCAGGAGGAGCTCTGAACTGCAGGGAAGGCGGACTGGACCCCTGGAGAAGGAGGGATAACAGTCCTGGGAAAACAAGCAGTGAAAGAGGAGACAAACTGCATTACATCAGGGTTACTTGTTCATCAGAGGAGCTGCACAACTTCAGCTCCTGATTTCTGAGGAGAACAGAGGCTGTGCCAGGACCGTGTCTCCCTTACAAAGGCTGGGCGCGAGGCCACGCAGTGATAGCGTGTTCTTCACAGCAAATAATCACATCAATACCAACTTCTCCCTTGTGCAAAGTGTTGGGAGATCATACATCATCATTAAGAGGGATATTTCCTGCTATCCTGCTGCCAGGGTGCTCCCGGCAAAGCTGGGAGAAGGAAGGAGGCATTGAGTGCTGGTGCTCTCAGCTGGGTGGGAGGGCAGCAGGGCCACAGCGCCCGGGTGGGTCACGTTTCTCCTCTGGTTTTAATCTGGGTTCATCTGACAGTGATTCAGACTTGTTTTCATTGAGCAGAACCACATGTTTGGTTTTCAGCAGCACATGAAAAAGTCAGGGCACTGTTCACGAGCTGAAATGCCTCCACAGAGAGGGAAAGGATGGGGCTGCATCTGCCCCACCACTCGTTATTCCTCTTCAAAGACTGGCTCAGATTTACTGCAGCTGTCAATCAGCTCCAAGCACTTACTCCATTTTTTCCCCCCTCTTTGTAAATCACATCCATCAAATCTCCTGCTGTCAAGTGGATAGTAAAAGGTACCTCCCCCCTAAAGGGCCTCTCCAGCTGAAAGCACAACAAGCACCTGATAATCCACAGGAAACCCTGCGGGATATCAATATACCTGCAGTGCATCAGGGCAGAATAACCAGAGGGAAGCTAAAGGCTGAACACCAGGGTGCCCAGTCCAGTTCACAGGAACATCCCTCTTGTTTTGCCTCAAATGGGAACAGTTTGTCCAGACTCTTAAAACTTAATTCCACACACAACCTCCTCGATATTTCTTTTGCCTCCTTGCTCCAGGTAATGCAGTAAAACACTTACCCAGCACCTGCTCTGTGTGCAGCTGAGATTTCTCTCTGGTTTCAGGCATTCTCTGCCTCCACAGCCATAAAAAAAGGCAACACTGGGATAAACAAAGTTTTGTCCTTGCATAGAAGGTCTAAACTCTGAGAGACAATCCTCACTGGATGCTGAGCCTGATGCAAGTCCACAGGTATTTGACAATTTACATTGTACTTTGGGTTACATTTGTTCTCACATCCTATTTCCCACAGAAAGGGGGACTGGAGTTGGACACTTGGTGCTCACCTGACAGATCAATATCCTCCAAGCTGTAAACAGGAAGCCTGTTCAGTTTCTTGCCATAAATGAAGTTGTATGCAGCAGTGACTATAGGAGGGCAGACTTCAGGCTCCATGTTGTAAACACTGTCAGATGCAAAAAATAGTTTTTGGATTTTATACAAGGTATTAGACTATCAAGATGTGATTACAAGGCATACGTTTTTCTGGGAGCCTATTTATGTGCAGCTGAACACTGCTTTTGATTCATGAAGCTCCTTTTTTATATAAAATGCAGTTTGGCAAGTTTTAGCACTTAGTTAACTAATTCCCACCAGAAATATTGAAAGCATGGTTTCCATTTATAGCAAAGGGGATTAGGCTGATTTAGAAATACAGTATGTTGACAGTACTATTTAAAAGCATATGGACAATTTGCTCCTTTCTTCTCCACGACAAAAATGAGTGGTAACCATCAAATTCTGTGCATCAGAGCTCTGGCCTCTCTGTTTTGTCAAGAGCAGTGTAATCTTTTCCAGTTGTAAAATCAAATCCAAAGTAGCCTGATTTATTGTTCTTTGCTCTCCTCAAAAGGCACCGAGGCATCTCCACAGCCCTTTCCAGGCAAAGTTAGTGTAAATCACTGCATGAAGGCTTCCAGAACACGACTTTGATTGGTGCAATAGTTCCCAACACTAGATATTATTTAATTGCAAGTATTCGGTGATGATTTTCTATTAATTGCAAAAGTTTACATTAGTACAACTCCAAGCTTCAAGAAATCTATGACAGTATAATGCATGAGGAGAAGAATTATGTTTTGTTTGTTATTCACATATGTCTGGTTGGAGCCTCTGTAGTTATTCTGCTTGGGCTTTATGCAGAGGAGTGTCTCAGAGAATCCTGCAGTAGAACACAAACAGTCCCAGCACAAAAGATGCACGTCAGTATTTAAATCATAAAACCACAGAGCAGGACAGGATGGAAGCTCCCTGCTCCAGCAGGGACATGTGTGCAAACACAGTGTGCCCTCACAGAATGAAATAAAAGTATTCATAATATAGAAAATAGATCAATTGATATAGTCAATGACCATTTGTTAAGGTTCCTGGGCAAAAACGTGGCCTTTGAAAAGTCCTGATTGCCTGGCAAGTATCCAAAGGTTTCCTAGACACTGGAATATTTCTAACACTGATGTAGTGACTTCACAGGAAGAGCTGCCACTGTCCCAGGGGACAGCAGGCTGTCACACTCGTCCTTTGGCTGCCAGCCACCACGGGATGCAGGCTGCAAGAAAGCTCAGGTTTTTCCTACAGGCACCAAAAAGAAGGTGTCAGAGCCAGCAGTGATGCTGTGAATCTTCCCCCTGAGACATTTAGATCTGACTCAAATATCTGCACGATTTCATGTCCACAGAGCCCAAGACAAATATGCACACAGTGATAACAGAGTCAAAGGAAGGAGTGGGAGCATCCATGAGCAAATCCACGTAGGAAGTCCTGCCCTCAAATAGAGTGAACAGTAATATTTCTAACTTACAGAAAGTGCACTGAAATGGGAAGTGCAGACCCCCAACAAGCAGGGACTGAAATAATTCCCAACTGAAGTCAGTGAGACTTTGTGTTCTCACCCAATCTGATATTCACGGTGATCTGCAGTCACTCTCTTCATCCATTTGCTGACTGCAGAGCATTATAGTGAATGAGTAACACCATCGGTTCTTGAAGAAATCTTAGACTGATGCCATGAATACTTTTGTTAGTGATCCAGAACATTCACAGCCTGTTTTAATTATTTCATCTCCCTTGTACATCTCAATTATTGAAATAAGCAGAAGTTACCAAAAAGTGTTAGGAACAAAGTTTAAGCATGAAAACAGCTCTGTGCTCTCAGCAGCACGATCCAAAAAACATTTGGTTGCCAACAGTTCAGTGATTCATGAAAATCACACTTGCATCTGAAATCTGTGTTTGGCTGAGGCCCCAGGCAGGTGGTACCAACCTGTCAGGCTTAACACGCAGGAGGATTTCAGAGCATTTCGGGACAGTTTCAAATGAAACAGTCCAGTGTGGGCTTTGTTCATCCTCAGGTACAGAGGATGTTAAACTGTACTGACCAAAGAATCCATACTTTGATATTGCTGCACCTCTCATAGGGAGACCCAACAAGTACTTTGGGGCAGGAGGAATTTTAACACAACAAGACTCTCCCTTTTCCCTCCTATTGTTACATGCTGGAAATTATGGTAATATGTATACATATCAAAACCTGAAAATACTCAGTGATTAAGCCAATATAGTAATTATGTCAGAAAACAAATTTAATCCAGACAGGTGTATGGCAAAATGACTCAAACCTTTGCTAACAAATGTCAGCTTGAGATAATTTACATTTTCTTTAAGCAGAGCTATTGGATGTTTCACTCTTTAGAAGTGGCCAGTTGGAGGAATATCCGCAAGACAAGGATATTGTGCATCCAAAATGCTCCCTGGAAGTGTGACCTGCACAGCAATCACCTTTCTCACATTCACACTCCCTGTCTCTCATGGAAGCAACATGAGGCAAGTTTAGGTCTGCATTATCAAACATTAATCTGGCTACCATTGAGCTCCAGAGTCCCTCAAATACCTGAGCGATTGTCCCCAGACAAACCAGCTCTTGGCCACCAGATGTGTCACATTAACTGTTAAACTGCACCCAGAGAAGGATACACATGTACACACATCTTGAACACAACTTTCAGAGCGATGTTCGTATGATTTAGTACTTTCCCAAAATAGATGCTTCCATCTGCAGACTTGAAACATCTCACCCTTAGGAGCTTTAAAAAATACATATAATCATGCCACATTTTTGAGAAAAACTCCTTCCTATTGTGGGATCTTATTGCACTCAACTCTGTTCTGGATACATGAGTGTCTCCAGGGCTAAGCACACCGAAATAATTGTAATCCAATTGTGCTGAAATATTTAAGGGCATTTGTTGCTGTAAGAACATTCCATTTGACTCAATCAAGACGCACAGCCAGCATGTTTTCAGAAATAAAAGTAATGGCTTTTGTCCAACTCCTGTGAAAGTAAATGGCCAGGCTGTCATCTGTGTAGCTGGGCTTGGGCTGGGCTCTGCATGGTGCTGCCTGGGTCAGGAAACAATTGGTGGTGCTGTTAAACAAAAGGAGTTACCAGCTCTAAGAGCAATTTTCACCCAGTGTACAGCTGGATATCCCAGGAAGCTGGTTTACTCTGCCAGGAGGGCTCCCAGAACAGCAAGAAATGACATTTCAGCCTTGCCTGTCATTTACTGCCCAAGGTACTGAGTTTCCAACCTGGCTCTTACCACCCCTTCCACCCTCCTGCTGGCTGAACAAACTCCCCTGTAGCTGTTATTATTACTGATTTTGAGACATGCAAACAATTTGCATCAGCAAAACCCTCAACTGTCACAAACCATGTTTTGGCAGTTTGGTGCTGATGGTGACTAAAACATGTTTGTCATTGCAAAAAACACAGACTCTGATTTGGGTTTCTGGTGTTTCTTGTTTGTGTTTGTACAAAAGCCCCCAATCCCTGGCCCAGGAAAGCAAACCACACTCACACTGATACAACAGTGACATACAAGTGTATCTTTGCAGGTTTTAACTACTAATTTTCTGATTTTTAGTTATTTCACTTTATGAAGGGTTTTTATGTTGCCTTTGTTTGGGTTTTGACTTAATGGCAATTAGGACTTATCACTTCATAATAGGAATAAAGAGGGGAAAGGCACCCTATTAGCAGAAGTTTATAAAGTTAAAAATTTAAAAAAACAAGGAAAAAAATTACAGCAGAGCCACAAGTAAATAGAAAATGCTAGTCCTTTCTTTCTATGGCAATTAGGATGATCTGAACACTTTTACCATAGTTAATATTTGAGAACTATGTCCTGAAACCTTTATGAAGAAATCCTGCTCTCAGTATTCACCCTCCTGGTGGAAATCAAGGATAAATTGTGCCCACATGGTCCATCTTACCCCTGCAGCCAGGGTGAGGAAGCATGCTGACGGAAATCAGCTCAGAAAGAGCCAGTGGAATATTTCCAGATCTTCTGACCCAAGGCTGATGATCCAGTTCCAAGTAAAGATAATGCAAGTTTCAGAAGCGCAAGCCAGCTGCCTTCCTTAAACCAGCAGAGTGTTTTCTTTCAGAAATGGGCCAAAAAGCTGAGCATGCTGAAAGATGACTTTGTGGTGTTAGTTGTGAATCAATTGTCATTTATCTGTAGGGAACTCGTTATTTAAAAATCATTGCAGCTTAAGGCTTGAGTAGAAATGCTCTGAGATGATGCTTCACCAGCTGCATGGAGTGACACTGTGCTGTCCTCAGTAGTGCATGCGTGGCTGTGTGTTCTGACAAACCCACTAACACTTCCTGGCCATGTCAGTTAATTTTCTTGCACTATCTAAACCACACAAGGCTGGCCTGTTAGAGAATTTATCTGTGATTTTTAAGCAGAACATGCTTTATCAACTTCCAGTTCTCAGTTCTGGTACTGATCAGGGTTGTTCAAAACCAGAGTTTTAAGAACTGGAGGAGCTTGTTTCACTCTTGAAATGCAGCTCCTTTTCCACACCAGTGGGAGAGCTTAACCCACACTGTCTTTCCACCTTTTCAAGAAAATGGTTGAAAATTTGATAGATTTTTATAGCAAGAACAAAATAAAAAATGAGTAATGCTTAAATCCTTTATTACAGCCTTTCTCCTCACCTCTAGGAGCTGATGTAACAAGTTATAAATAAGATGTTATTTTATGTTTCCTGACCTAAATGGCTGCATAATCTTAGTATTACTACCCTGTCATTTGGTCACAAACTATATTTTTGTGGTATGTGAAGTGCCATCTGAACGTAGTAAAGCACAGCTGGCACTGGCTGCATGTAAGGAATTAAAGTAGAAGCAGCACTGATATTATTTTTGAAAAAGAAATTAATTTTCAGGCACTTCATATGTGTGTCAAGCCTTCTTGTGCAAACATCTATCAGTGCTTACTATTATTAAGTGACTAATTAAGGATTCTGAAAATACAGGTCAGGTTTCCAATTGTATATCATTCCAATTTCAAAATTACCTTACTGAGCCATATTTAAGCCAAAACCCACACAGTGATTTAGAGACAAACCCCGTGTAAGGCAAAGTTTTACAGTGGAAAACAATCAAGACCTTGAATGTTGGCTAAGAAACAGGATGAATAATCCAAGACATGTGGGGACATCAGTATAAAATTAATGAAAGTATTGAAATTGACCACCAAGTGATGTTTATACACACAAAGTATTTGTCATCTTATTACATTCAAGCAAACACAGAGTTTTCATAGGTGATAGTTTTGAAGACTGGGAAGTGGATATACTGCAACTGCACTCACTGAGAGATCCCTCAAGCACTGATATCACCAGTAAATTTGAAAAGTTGGTTTCTATGAGTCTTTGCCTTCACAGAAGAGCAAACAGCACTGAATGCACACACCTCGTTAACAACCCACAGTCTGTTCTAATTTAGGCCCATGCAAATAGCACTGGAGTTGTTCCAGATTTGTATCTGTAATTGATAGCAGGATTTGGATAGTGTATGTACACACACACATATAGAACATAAGCTTTCCACCCACTACTGTATGCAAGGCTTTCAGAATAAGAAAAGCTCCTTAAAAAATACGTATATTTTTAATTACAGGAGTTTTTTTCAGAGCTATCGTTCACTTAATCAATCCTGAAGTGCATTAACTTCTGTAATCCCAAATAATTGCCTCTCCCTTGATAATCAGAGTTCAGATTTAGGTTTCTGGACTGCTTGCTTGCAGTCTTCTGTGCCTTATCTTGGAAAGTACTCTGTGAGAGGGCCAGCAGTGAGCAATTACAGTTTACTGGGCTTCTGGCTGGATTGTGGCTGGATATTGGCTGATGCCTTTTACTCTCTCTGCAGTTTCATTAATGTCTTTCACATGTTAAGATCCCTTTTCATCAGAACATCCCAACCATGTACAAAGGTGGCTGAGTCATGTTGGCAGTGTTTTTACAGATGGAGAGGTGGGGAGGGAGATGCAAGGGGCAGAAGGCAATGCTAGAAACCAGTTTATTGGATCTTATTTCTCTTCTCCAACCACTGGATTCTCCTGTCTCCATATAGATTTAAAGGATTAGTTGTAAGCTAAGTCAGTTTTACAAAACACATTCAAGTTGCACTGGCTGTTTTTGCTGTGTTCAGAAATAAGCAGCAGCATCCAACAATTTCATGGCAGGGAAACCACAATAAAGATCCTTGTGAGTTCAGAGAGTGCTGGTTCAATGCCCTGGGGAGTATTTGGCAATGCTGTCAGTAATTTTATCATCCACAAAGTGGTTCATCTGTAAACCAGTGGCCAGGGCCACATAATGGTTCCCCTTGTTCAAGTGGAAGGAGGAAGAGGATGGTTTTAGCAGTTTCAGAGGGGCAGTTCATAGACTGAAACCTCATGGAAATGCCTAAAGCAAATTATCACTCATTCTTCCATGGTAATCTCTGGCACCTTGGGACTGTGGGCACCCATTAGAGCAAACCTGAACTGCTCCAAGTTTTGCCAAGAGCTCAAACAGTCTCCCCAACCAAAGGATGTGAGAGGGCTGGTGTAGCCTCCCCTGCCAGGGGAAACCCTCAGCTCAGCGGTGCTAAGATGCAATGACTCCCAGAAAGGCTTGGATCAGCATTTAACTGCAGGCCTGGAGCTGCACCACAGCAATGAGCACTTCCACCCACCATGAAACACAACCTTCCCCAGATCATTTCTGTGCCCACTGCTTGTCTTCCTTAGCAGAGAGGCTCATTAGGACGCAACAAACGTAAGAGGCAAAGTGCCAAACCCCAGCAAGATTCAGCCAGCAACAGACAGCGAATCTTGACCTGATACAACTAAAATGCAACTTTGATAGCAATGTAAAACACCCCACTAAAAGTAAAACCACTGCTGATAAAGCAGGGCAGCAGTAACAACATGTCCTGTGGACAGCTGGTGATCTCCAGGCACAGCCAAGGCAGTGAGGCAGCACCACGGTCAAGTCAAAGAAGCCCAGACACCTCAGGAAGAGGGACAGACAGCAGGACAGCCCCAACATGGCTTAGGAAGGGAACAAGGCCCCCCAGCTGAGCTTAAGTGGATTCTGGGCCTGTGGGTGGGGTGGGCAGAGAGCTCAGGTGAGGCTGGTCAGGGCCATCAAGGACTGCTCTCAGCAGTCCCTGTTTCTCCCAGGGCAGCACAAAGACCTTCTGTTCCTTAGACAGGGTGGCTTTAGGGTCCCAGGGCCATATTGTCCCAGTCTAAATCTGGAGGGAGTTGATTGTGCTTGCAAGACCCTTGAAGTGCCACATCTTTGCTGTCAAGAAACAGCACAGCTTTACTTCCCCTGTTCCCTCTCTTTTTTACACCACAAGTGCCGTGTGCCCTCGCTGGCATTCCCAACCTGTGCAGAGTGGCAGGTCCCCTTGGAGACACAAGGGACAGGAATAGCAGGGTTGCTGCAGGTCACTGACCCCTGGGAGAGTTCACACACCACCTGCTCCAGCCCTGGCCCCTCAGAAAATAATGATCCTTCAAAAATACACAGGGTCTGGCCTGGCTCCTTGGGCTCACCAGCTCTGCCCCTCTCAGTGACAGCACAGGGCAATAGCCAGGCTGGTGTCACTGCTTATAACAGCTTCACAAGTTTTGCTTTTCAATTTAGCTCCTTGTGTTTTGTCATCCCTCTGAAAGACACAGGCTTCATGTGTAAGGTGGGGGACAGTCTGGCATTGACCAGGCTCTGTCTTTAGGCTCATCGGTATGTGCTCTGCATTTTTCCCATTCCCTCTCTGCCTGCCTGGAAGGAAGGACTTGCAGCCCTGCTCTCTTCTTAAATAGGAGCTTTGTAGGCTTGTCCAAACTCCCTGTACAAATATATAGGGCGAGTGAGTTGCTGACTTGTCCTGAGCGATTTTCCACAATCCCTACCCTAACTAGACAAAAACACTCATTTTCTCATAGAAGACTAACAAATATACCCAGAGAAAATACACATCTGTGCTGGGGTAGGGGGGGTCTTTGTTTTCCTTCTCTTATTGTGAGCTCACTGGTGAAGCTCCAAGCCCCAGAGCTGGCCACACCGGCTGTGTAGCAGTTTGCAGTCCCACGTGTAAGTTCACTTATGCTTTGCCTGCTTTTGCGTATTATTCTGATAATAATGAGCCCTCTCCCTTTCCCCATTTCTGAAAGCTCTGCTCCAGCCAGGGCCAGCTTTTGCTCGTCTTGCCCACATGAACGACGCGCTGAGCTCCCATCGCGTCAAGAACGGGGTCCCTGTCATTAACCCCCCCAAAAGGCAGCTGTCGGGGTGCAGAGGCAGCCAGGTTCCCATTCCTCCCCTTCTCTCCTCCTTGCTGGAGGCAGCCCCGTCTCCCGAGGTGCTGGGCTGCTGTAACAGGATCTCCCCGCTGCTCACTGCTCTGGACTCTGTTTTTCTTGGCACAGCGCTCCCCGAGACACTTGAAAACAGAAAGCAACTCAAAGCTCCCTTGGCTTCCTTCCTCGCTTCTGCTCCCCCTTTCCTTTCTTGAAACAGTTTATGAATAAAACAGCAATATTCTCTCTTAAAAGCGTTGGGTTACAATGGTAAAATTTGGATTGCAAGGGCTCTATTCAGCGTTCAGAAGTGGCAGATGTTTGCAACAGGCACAGTGGGAAAAACCCATCCCGGATTCCTGCAGCGGGAAGTTAAGGTGCAGGCTCGATTTTTGGTAGAAATATGAATCCCCGTAGATCACTTGCTGCATATTTTAATGACATTTAAACATAACCAGATACAATTAATACTTGAGAAGCAGGGAGCTATTCTAAGCAGCAGGGGCTTGAAAGTGCTGGGCTCCACTGAAGAGTTATTCACCATTCACCGAGGAACGGGCTGAAAGGAGTCTGCAGGAAATTAGCTGAAATAACATCTCGCCCAAATGAAATATTTTAATTCATGCTAATACGAAACGCTAAGAAAATATATGTATCTGTGAAGGATTCCTGTAAGCACAAAACACACGGTGCTTCCCATGCTCCTTTCTCAGCAGGGCTGAGAGTTCCAGAAAATGTGCAGGAATTTTAATCTCTTGTGACTGTAGCACAGTGCTCGAGTCTATATGGGGGATGGAAAATTTACATGCACCTGGAAGCAAACATAAATCACAGTCAGCCCAAGCAGCACTCTGCAGCCTCCTCCGGCCATCCACGCACTGCAGCTCATTCCAGACATTTCCAAGGCTGGAATATTTGCTGGAATATTTGGTTTTTGTCTCTCTGCTGCGTGGTTTCTGCACAGCACCATTCACGCTCGCACGGCTCCCAGGGAGTTCAGCTGTTGCTCTGTGGAGGGGGCAGAGCCGTGGTTTGGCCTGTCTTCCATGATTTTACCCTCACTGGGGATCTGCTCCGTGGAACGGGAAAGTGAGAGCAGCTGGGACTCAACAGGAAATCTGTCACATCTCTAGCGCCATAAAGGAGCAGCGTGTGATCCAAATATGCTCAAGTTTGCAATTCTTCAGCGCAGATCCGCTGACATCAAGGGCTGCGGGGCTGACACCAGCTGGGAATTCACCCCAGCGCTTCCCTGAGCTCACACCAGCCATGTGAACACAGGAACACATTTCTTCTCCTTTTCCCATTCCCTCTGTGGCAAAACCAGCTGCAGGAGATCCTGCCCATAGTGGCACATAGCTGGGGCCATGTGTGTGCAGTCATGGCAGTGCCACATCCCTTGAGAGAACCGGGCCACTCTCACCATAGAACTGGGATTTCTAGTACATAAATATCCTGCACAAAATACAAGAGTAGGTCTGCAAGAGTTTAGGGGAAAAATAAACCTGCATTTTGTAAGTTTTTCTAGCAGAATAATAAAGGAAAAAATCCATATCTGTCTGTTGTTGCAGTGCCAGAGGTTTTGTTTGCCAAGATTTGCATTTAATCTTACCTACATTACTGCAGAAAATTAAAGACATCTGAGAAATCAGAGGGGATTCCAGATATACCCTGTAAAATGCTGATACAATGCTGAGATTGTACAAATACCTACAGATAAATCTTGTGTTTTTATGACTTCAGTAGGGGCAGTTTGTTGGAGATATGTAGCATGTTAGTGATACTAACCTGGTATCACATTACTTGAAAGAAACACGCAGAACTCTAGGAAAAAAAAAATGCAGCAGGAGGTAGCAAAATGTTTGATAGTTTTGTATCCCACATTCCCTAGAGCAGCAGCATCCACAGGGAGACCAAGAGGTTCAGAGCCAGGTGCTGTTCACAGCAAGAAGGTGTGGGGATGTGCCAGTGAGAACTCAGGGTATATTTTATAACATTCTTACTGTGGTGATACTGGAGCGTGAAAATTGTTTTGTCAGTGGTGCTGGGCAATCTGCAATGTGCTTACCCCATTTTTGCCTGGTTGTTCAGAAATCTTACAAGGAGAAAAGGAGAAAAAAAGGTAGGAATTATATATGGCTGTTGGCAGGATTATTGATCAGAGGTAATTCCAAAATACTCATATTTGCAGATAGAAATTGTTCAAAAGAGCCCTTTTTGCAGAGTTCAAGAAAGAAGTCTCTGCTCTTAAATACTAAAATACACCAGTCAGAAGATCAAATTTTTATGAATGCTCTTTTTTTAACAATTGCAGTTTCTAAATATTACATGATGCATTTCACATAACAGACTATTATTGTTCAGCATAACATAATAAGTGTTTAGGTGGAAAGAATACTTTTCTGGCTAGTTCTTTTGAAGAGATTCTTCTGCTGGTAAAGTGTGCGTTAGCTCATAATACTAATTTCCGTGTAAAGCAGATAGAGTTTTTATTCCAGTGTGCAGTGAATAGTGAATAAAAATCTATTTTCCCTTTTCCTGTAAACTTCTCCCAAAGAACAGCAATAAAACCAATTGCATTATGCATCCTGAAGACAGTAAGCTTTTCTTGCTGCACTGGTGATGCCATGAAGAAAATGTAATGGCCAAGGGCCTAGATAAATCTTCCATCATCATTTGGATTCACTTTTAGGTCAATTCTACAGATTTACAGAGCCCACACACCTACAGCCATCAGTGGGGTTGTGCTAGTCTGGCACACTGAACTGCTCCAGTAAACCTCACCCAGTTAAAAAGCAGTGAAGGCCAGCTACTGGCCCCTTGGCTGATGGCTGTAGAAGAGGAACAAAAGATTCTCCACGGACACTTTGGGGATAAGTCACGGGTTCGTTGGTGGATCGGGGAAGCAGTGCCGAGTGGTTGGATCGGCTGCAGGGCACGGCTCGTGCTGGCTCCCTTCTGTTGACACTTAATTTCAGTCACTGAGGTGAGAAATTGGCTCATCAGGAGAAAGAACCGGGCATGGTGCAGGTGATGGAGCAGCTTGAGCACACGGCACTGCTGGGTTTGTACCGAGGTGAACCCAGCCCCTGCTCGGGACACGGAGGTGACACCAACACCTCGCCCCAGGGCCGGGGTGGGGCTGGAGCCAGGGATGTGAAACGGGCATTGCTGCATCTCCTTAAGACAGTGCCCTTAGGAGCAGTCAAAATGTTGGGAAATACTATGTTTGGTAAGAAAACCCTATTCTAGAAACCCATCAAAACTGGTGTGGGGAGGTATTGCAAAACAGCCGACCGTGTATTCAGTTTGAACTCGGCAGAGTGTAAATAAATGCAAACATTTGTCTTTATTAGTAAGAAAATAGTTGTGATAGTTTGTGCCTCCGCTTAATTTAATAAAAGTGTTTTACATCTCTGGTATGTGTGCCTGTGGCTGGTACTTATTAAAGGAGTCAGTGTGTGCCAGCGGATGGGAGTCATTACAAAAACAGAGCACGCCAAAAGCTGTCAGCCCAGCTCGCTGCTGAGCATCAGGTGCTGAAAACACTGGGTTTAGCAAACAGAAGAGAATTAAGGCAAAAGTAATAATGTTAGACTAACATACAATGTATGTTTTTTCTCTAAAATTGGTCCTCAAGAACACAATATCGAGTGTTGTTCAGGCCCCCATTGGCTGGGACTGCCTTGGAGCTGCACTCTCCTGTGTAACCCTGGCAGCTCCTCCCGAGCACAAGGGCCCTGAGCAGGGAATGGGATGTGCCTGCACAGTCCCCAGGCAAGAAAAGCATTTCGTGAGCAGGGAATGGGATGTGCCTGCACAGTCCCCAGGCAAGAAAAGCATTTCGTGAGCAGGGAATGGGATGTGCCTGCACAGTCCCCAGGCAAGAAAAGCATTTCGTGAGCAGGGAATGGGATGTGCCTGTGCAGTCCCAAGGCAAGAAAAGCAATTTAAGTGCTCACAAGGAGCTGAGGGAACCTTCAGTCAGGGAAAGCTGAGCAGTGGCTGCAAAATACACAGTAAAGGAAATAGCTCAACGTGAATCCCTGACAAAGAGAAACATTTTGAGGAACACTTTCATTCTTTTTCTGCTCCTCTGAAATCCTTGGCTGCATCTCTTCCCACTTTTGTGCAAGTGAGATGCTCCATCCTCTGCACCTAAAAGAGGGAACCCACTCAGTCCCAGATGTGAACATACAGTACCTCTGGCTCAGAATATTATCAAATACCACGATGACAACTCATTTTATGGCTCCAGTTGCTGTAGGAAGACACAGATGTGTAACAGGAATCTGACTGCTTTGTATAATCTTGGCTACTTAACAGAAATGTGGGAGAGCTTGGAGGAGAATGGGGCCTGGGAGGATTCAACTGTGCACAAAAACTGGAGGAGGGTCACACCCTGCACTGTCCTTTTGCCAATTTAGAAGACAATTACAGACAAGAGGCTTTGCTCAAGCCACACACTTTGAAAAAAGTGGAATTAGAGGGAAGTGATTAAGAGAAGGGTTAAGAGAGGGAAGATGTAAATCCAGTCTCCTGGGCTTTATTTAGAAATGTCTGGCAAGCAAGACTTCCATAACAAGTCAAAAGGCACATTTTCATTTTGAAGTCATGACAAAATACATGTTATGCTCAGTAATGCTACACTTCAGCAGCTACAATTGGTTTTAATTAAGTTTGTGCATTACATGTACACACACAGATGCAGAAATGGATGGCCTGAGTTAACTGTTGGTCTCCTGGTTTTCAGGAGGGACACAAAGAACTGACATTACAACTCTGGATATTTTACCACCACCTCTCAGCCACTCCATTTTGTCTCGGGACAATCTTACACCATGTGCTACACTGTATAAGAGCCAAGGAAAATCACTTAAAAAGGGAAATTATCCTTCATCTTCCGGAGATCAAAGAGGCAACTGAAATTGCAACTCCTACAGCATTTATCCAGACCACAGTGCAGAATGAGATCAGTGAAAGTTAATGAAAGATTTTGTACAGACAAAGGGAGAAACAGGATGGGGATGTAACAAGTACTTAACTTGCACTGAAGTGTTTGTCTTGGGAATCCAAAAGACAGCTCTCTGTTTTAGGGACAGGCAGTGTAAAGTTGGAAGGACTAGAGGATAAATGAAATTATTAGAGGTGATAGTTTCATATGCTCACTTCCCTTTCAGGGGTTTCTAAATCTGGCTTGCCTGTTTGTATTCTCCATGTAGGCTGAGTGCAGCCTGCTTGCCCTCCAACACCTCCCTCCTCCTTAGAATGTCTGCAGAACAAGGGAAAGTCCACAGGTGACCCATTCTCAGGGAGTATTTTCTGCTCAGGAATTAATTTCTCTGTGCAAAGCTCTGAGGTTTAAGCAGCCCCAGCAGCCCAAATGTTTTCAGCTGGAGACAATCTGAGCAGCAGTTGCACTGTCAGAGCAGGCAGAGCCCACCTGCCTCCAGGTGCCAGATGTTCTGAGTGGGCACAAGTTCCACTGACAACTGGACCACCACAAGCTCATTTTTGAGCAGTGGACAGTGAATGTGTATTTTTGCATGTCAGAATTTACTTGCCCATAGGTACATAGATCATTGATATTCAGGATTAATTTTCTCACCGTTTTTTCACACTGATAAAGCAGCTGCAGGAATAGAAATATTTTTTTGAGGAGAAAGTTGCACCGTGGTTTGGTCAGTGCCTGTTCCAGAGGGAACTCTTCAGAAAGACCAGAACAGGCTAATGTCAAGCCCAGCAGTGTGGACTCAGTCATGTAAAAGGAAAATAGTTGTTACTGGAAGAGTTGCTGAGAAGAGCTTTACTTTCTCAAGTAGGAAATTAAGCTAAATACTTCAAAATGGAAAACGTGAACTACAGTCAGAGTAAGTGAAAAAATGTCCTCGGGTTAAAGTGAGCTGCTTTGGCTTAGGTCTCTGAGTATTAATTCCTGCCAGCAATACTTAGAAAAAATATAAACTTAATTAGGACAGAAGGACTGGTGTGGGTATTGGCCTTATTTTTCCAAATCCTTCAATGTTGCTTCATTTAACCCTGCCAATGAGTCTTTTCCTTTGATCTTAAGCTAACAGGATTAAAACCAACTTGTTAAAATTGAATCCTGAGGTCACAGTGAAGATTTGTTAAGGCAGAACTTTGTTAAAGCTGCTGTGTTTTCTTTTAGTTATTTCTGGAGTTTTACTTCAGAGTTCCTTCATTATGAAGGCAGATAATAATTGCATTTTACAGTTAGGTATGCTTTGGTTATAACAAAGAGGTGTTTGTTACCCATGATCCACGGAGTCTGGAGCTGGACAGGGTTATGTTCTGTGAGAGGGCTGTCCCCAGCCTGTCACAGCATCTTGGTGCTCAGGAGGACTGACTCCAGCATCTTTTTTGGAGGGGCTACTCTATCCTTAATGGCAATAAGTGGAAGTTTGAAAATAAATCTCACAAGTGTGATACTCCCTTGCATTTGATGCACACTCACGTGTTTGTGGCTGCCCCAACCTTGGAAGTGTTCAAGGCCAGGTTGGATGAGGCCCTGACCAACCTGATGTAGTGAACAGCTCCCCTGCCCAGGGCAGGTGAATTTGGAATGAGATGATCTTTATTGTCCCTTCCAACCCAAACTATTCCATCATTCCATGCTCAAAAATTGAATATAAATTGCTTAACTGAGTCAATCCAGAGACAACTGGCAATGAAACATGCTGAAATCTCAAGGAAGAGGCACCTGAGATGATTTAGCAGGTGGGCTCAATGTCCTCTCCTTTGCTCCATTCCAGTGCAGTCCACAACGTTACTGGGACTCTTCATTTCATCACTGGGAGCCTGCCCCTGATTTTAGAATAAGGAGTAGATTGCAAAGCATTGTATTGTTTGTTTTCCAGATCTTTGCAGAAATTTCATGTTTGAAGTGTTGGCAGCGATCTTGAGGTTACTCACATTAATAACAAACTCTATAACAGCATTTACTGCCATACAGAAATTAATAGGTAAATTAAACGTAGCAGTGGTTTCATTATTTAGTAGTGGCCTTATGTAACAATTTCATTTTTATTAGCAGGGGTGTTACATTGTAAAGACTGGCTGCATTATGGACTACAAAACTGCACCATAAACCTTAGCAAAGGGGCCAGTCAACCACGTGCAAGTGCTGCATTCCAGAGTCAACACTCACTCGGTCTCATGTCCAACATCATTTAGTGCAGAGCTAATGAGAGCAAGTCAGGAGAGACATAAAGAGTATGTATTTATGTAGAAAATGTGAAGCTTATTTCTTTACAAGTAGTCATGGAATATATGTGCATGTAAGTAATGGTAAATGAGCACAGCCCAGCCATAACATTAATTCATAGGGATTAATTCATGCAGATGAAATACTGTAGCAGCTCAGGCCTGCGTTAGTAAAATGCTGAGGAATGTCATTTATGGGAAAGCCTTGAGCAGCTGTCATCAGCTCATGAGTGTGCTGGAAAAAATATGGTCAGTTAAAAAAATGATAGGTTAGGTTTTTAGCTAATATAAATCACTGCTTTTTGTGCTTAGTGGAAAAAAACCACCAGGAGATGTGCCCTACAATTTCATTTTATGTTCATCTTTTCCTTTTGGTTATAACTAAACTTAGAGAGATTTCTCATCCCTCACATGACTTGGTTGTTTGAAAGCTGCCTGACCAAAAATTGGCTCTGGTGGGCAGGGTTTGGTAGTGAGGGCTCCGGGGTGGCTGCTGTGAGAAGCTGCCAGAAGCTTCCTCCATGCCCAGTGCCAGGCCCAGCCCATCAGCAGCAATGGTGGCACCTCTGGGATAACAAATGTGAGAAGGGGAAAAGCTGCATTCCTTGGGAGGACCTATGCTGGAGAAGGGGAAGGTGTGTTAAGGTTTAGTTGTGAATTCTCATTGCCCTTCTCTGATTTGTTTGGTAATAAATGAAACTAATCTGCCCAGTGGAGTCTGTTTTGCCTCTGAAAGTCACTGGTGAGGGATCTCCCTGCCCTTATCCCCCTCCAGGAGCCTTTCCTTGTCTTTCCTGTCCCCTGCCCCGCTGAGGAGAGCAGTGATGCAGCAGCTTTGGTGGCACCAGGCATCCATCCATCATCAACCCACCACAATGATTTATGTTCTTATTCCAATTAAAGATCTGTGGAGCTGTGGGTGCTATTTATTTTCCCAGTCAATTGGCTGGATTTTTGATCGGTTTATTATACACTAAATTCCTCTGAAGTCATTTAATATTTACTTATAGCCTTGCCTGGGTGCAAAAGAAAATATAAATTCACATTTTTGCCTTATTGAAGACTAATCATGTACCATAAACAATTTTGAACAGGCAAGATGTGGATCAAATTGCCTATGATTGTGTTAGAAGAATTAATTAGGGATGTAAGTATGAAAAGCAGCATTTATCCTCTAATTGCATGAATCTGTTCTGCATACCTATGAATTCTTCGTTCCTAGTTAGTTATAGCATCAGTAAGTGTATTAGTGGAGTACAAAGTGGTAGAAGCAGTTCACTGGTAGTGAGAAAATTCCTAGAACTAAAATAATAGGCTATTTGTAATCAGCTCAAGTTATAAATACTTCAAGTTGCCCTTTGAAGAAGAAAAAAGCTGCTAGTGTAGAAAATGAGGAGGGAGTTTCATCCACAAATATTTACATTGAGAAAGACATTTTCTATTAAGATGGAAAAAATGCTGTCATGTTTTCACACTTTCAGAAGAATGGCCAACGTGTGGGTAAGAAGTTGGCTGATTTCTCTGGACCATTTACAAATAAGGATGAAAAACCAAGTTGTGAAATTTCCAAGCTCCCATCAAAACAGCAGCAACGGTCTGGGATGCAGCTTCCAAGGGCATTCCCAGTGCCCCAGGACTGGGACCCCAGAGTAGAAGACACACAGTGTAAGGACTAAGAAACATCAGCTAGAAAGCACAGAGACCATTATTTTGAATTTAAACAGATTAGCCAGGTATCTTGATTTGTAGTGCACTTAGTCTGTACCCTCTCCCACTGGCTGAAGAAATAAGAAAGCAGAGAGAGGATTTCAAAGAATGGAAAGTACAACAACTTGTTTTTCCTGTGCTTACTTTTAACTTCAAGTTTAGAAGGAAAAAGTGTTTGGATTATCTAGAGAATTGGAATATGAGAATAAGTTGTGCTGGTTCTTGGTCATCATAAGAATGGTGACACAAAGAACATTCTTATCTGCACAGACAAAAAATTATCCAAAATGACATCTGTTTACAGCAGAAGAACCCCAGTTCATTTGGAATGCAGGAGGAGACACAGCACAGAAAACCTTGGGGTGCTTTTCAGATGAGAAGGAATAATATCCGAGCCACAGCCAAACCCCGTTTTAGAGCCAAAAATAAACGTGGAATGATGCAAACCTGAGCTCCATAGCCCCCAGTGAAGATCCCTGCTGCCTAATGAAATCCAGATCCCTGAGTTAGGCACCCAGCTACTTTTCAATCCAGTAAAAAGAGATAAGCACCTAAACGTTCAGAAGAGCCAAACCCAGATTGACGCTCTGCCTTCCAGCTCCTATGATTTCACCCTTCCACCCATGTCAGCAGGACTTTCACTGCTGAGGTGAGAATTATAAATGTCACACTTAACACTCAGGTTTTTAACGTTTGAAGGGCAAAGTGTTGTTTCATGTTGAATATTAGCTTCTTCCTGAAAAGGCAATAATAAAAGTGTCAGATATTCCCTATAATCTGTTTAGGCATGCCAGCTTTCTTTAGGGAACATGAAAGCTTGGCTGTGGAAAAGAAAAGCTCTGAGTATCAAACTTGCCTTTTCCCCCCACCTATAAAAGAGATATAATCTATATTGTCCTAATGCTTTGAATAATATGTGTTAAATAATCACTCAGAGCTGGTCTGGAAACCAGGAAACTCAATATCCACATCCCTCACAGACCTGTTTCTCTTTGCGTTTTTGGGAGCTCTTGCAGGTTTTTAGAATTACACTGGCAGTTTCTTGTGAACTTCAGGGGGGAAAAGAAAATCGGGCAGTTTTAATCTTCCCAGTGTACTTCATGAAAGCAGCCAGTGGGCCGTTGGAGGGATTAACCCACAGGAGCCCTCAGCCACCCCCTCGTGTAAGCAAACGTCCCAGCCAGCTTCCAGCGGAGCGTGAACGCTGCAGCCCTTAATGGAGCTGGCATTAAAGAGCAGCCCTGCATCACATGGGCTCCAGGGAAGGCCCTTGACATCACAAAGGGCTGAACTCTGACCTTGGCCCTCGCCACCTTGATCAGCAGCGAGAGCAATTTGTTGGGGGTTATTGTGTGTGCAGGGCCGCAGCAGCTGGGCAGTTTGGAATTCCTAAAGCAAACAGCAAGAAACTGCACCATGTGCTCCTTTACACACCCAAACTGCATTAAAAGGTTGTTAAATGGTTAAATGGGAAGGCCCAACGGCCAGGCCAGCGCTGTGTCCTTTCCTTTATTCCTGTGATCACACGCTGTCCCCCCCAGCTCCCTTCAGGGCACACAAGGGCCAGCCTGGCTGGGACAAGCAGCTTTGCAGGACTTTTGTGTTCCCCAAATTGTTCAGTGGCTGTTTCACATGACTGACTCCCTGACACAGTGCTGCAAGGACAGAATTGCTAATTTTGCCACCGTTGCCCCCTTTTGTGGTGTTTTCCCAAACATTAATTAATCTTCCCAACTGCATAACAAGGCGTTAAGAGGTACAAACATGAAACACAGGGAGAAAAGTAATTCTGTGGTGGGTAACAGGCCACTGGGCACGCTGTGAGCCTTAGATGGGATCTCTCAGGGTATTTAGGGTTATATCATCCCTTTGAATGTTTAGAGAAGGGACAGGACTGTGTTGTGAGGCTGTGGGGTGGCAGCACTCCAGATCAGCCAGGTGAGGGGCCTCACGCTGGGCTCTGACACAGTGGGCAATGTCCAGCTTGTGGCCACCTGCAAAAAGCTCATTTTCATTGATCTGCAGCAATACTTGACTGTTTTAAAAACCAGACCTTATTTTCCCCAAAACTCTCCCGTCATCATGCCTTTGAAGGTCTTCTCCAGCCCTAATGATTCTCCAATTCTTTGTGTCCCTCTGGTTCCTCTCCCCTGGCACAGCACCCCAAAGTTTAAATCTCCTGCCCCAGCCAGTCCCAGGCTCATGCAGGCACAATTTGCCACTGCAGACCTGATATCCTAATACTTCCTGTGTGCAAACCAGCATATTTTCCCCTATATTCATTCTCAGAAACAGAAGAGCCTCTTTTTTTTTTTTTTCTTCTTGAAATTTTTTCCACAAAACTAAATGTGAAGCAGATATCCAGGGTGGATAATGTCAGCCTCCTGGGTAAAGCTGGTAAAGTGTGAGTAACTGAAAAACCATCTGAAAAGGTGCCCAGGATGACTAATTACAGATATCTTTACTGAACTCAAACATATAATAAATAAAAGGGTGCTGTGAAAAACTCTTGTTTTGGAAACCTCCCTGGTTGTTCTATACTGTGTGTGGAAAGGATGGCAGTTCTACTGAGCAGTGCATGTTCTGCAGCCAGGCATCCACCAGAGGGTAGGGAACTGGGTAAATATTCCAGAGGGCTGCATTTCAGTGATCCAGAAAGTGGTAGGGATGAAATAAGGCAGATATCAAAGCCATTAATTACAGCAGTCAACTGAGGTTGGAGGGCAAGCAGGAGAAAGATAAATATCCAGGCAAAAATGGGAACTGGGACATGACACAGAGCAGGAAACCAACAGAGTGGTGCTGGAGCCAAGTGCAAACACAAGGAGAAGGCAGCAGAGAATCAGAGGCCACCACAGGGACACAGACAGGATGAAGTGTGAGCAGTGCCTGCTGAAGCTGCTTTTGGAACCTGCTCCCTGGTGCCTCCTTGGGTCTTGTACCTGCTGGGCCATGGATCTGACTCACAGAAAATTAAGATTCCTGCAGGTAGTTTCTGTAGCTGGTAAAAATACAAAGATCTGCAATATTTTTTTTTGTTGGATATTCTGATTTTTTTTTTTAATGTGATACTGGCTATGTTCATTTATGAACTGATGCACTGAGGGTTTTCATTTAACAGGACAGGTTTCTTTAAATAATCTCCTTACAACAGAAATGCATACTTTGGCATGAAAAAATAGTTCTGTTCCCCAGCGTCTCTGGAACACCACAGACTTGAAAGCAAAAGTTTTTGTTGTGTAAGCAAAAAAAATGTGCATGTCAAAGCTGAATTTGCTTTATTGTTTTCCTTGAAAATATCAGCGAAACTTTCCAAGGGAATACATTTTAAAAGTCCACAGTGGTTGATTAGAAACAAATCAAACCAGATGCACTAACAGCCTTCACATGAAAATTCCCAAGCTAGACTAGATCATACTTTGGAACTGAAATCCTGTAGCAGATTGAAACCTGGAGATTGGGAAAATATGTTCTGGACTCTGAATAAATGTACCCCTGAATAAAGTCAGATGCCCCTGAGCTGGTTGCCCATCACAGGGTGCATTCTGCAATGTGTGTCCTACAGAGATGAACTCTGGATGTGCTTTCAGCTTTAGTCTGGTGGTTCTGTCACATGTCACCCTCCCCTAGTGAAGATATTTACTGACAGACCACTCTCTAATTCCTGGAGAAAGGCATTCTGGTTTTCCAGAGAGAGCTCTTTGTGCAATACATTCATTTATAAAGTTACTCATGCAGAAGTACCTGCAAGGTCAAGACCTACATTTTCTCCCAGCAGCAATTATGAGCTGCATGTTAATAGTGAAACCACTCATGACTTAATGCTACAGCAAATGATGGTGTAGCTCCAGAGGAGGAATGCCGTTCCCACAGGGGATCTGTAATCAATGATATAATTAATGAACAGATAATTTACACTGACTGCTGTGAATTCAGCACACGCTGTTGTGTACGTGCTGTACTGTCCTAGTCTCACTCTGTGCCAAAAATGAATTTTTCACAAACAGAATTTTCCACAACGAGAATCATTGAAATGTTTTTTTTAGATACTTTATTAATGCTGAACTTGGAGACAATGCATTGACCTAGTCTGTGAGATCCCCCCTAATTTGTACCCGTTTAAATGTGTGTAGGAGAACATTATCTTTGAGCAAGTAAATCCTCCAGACAGGTCCTCAGCTGCACGGAGTTACTCTGGCACAGAAATAATTTCTCTTCCTGACAAATAGCACCTCTGAAGACTGAGGAGAAGCTGAAGGATTTAGTATGTTAAAATTTGAGAAACCACAGAGATAAAAGTAAAAAGCTTCGTTATTCAGTGTGCCTCTGCCCAACTCAGCACCTGTTGGAGTCCAGGAAAATGCTCCTGTGAATGTCACTTTAGAGTCGTACAGCCTTTGGCAAAAACCTTCCAAAAGGGTCTCCCCCAATATGAAAAAGGAGTTCTTCGGCATCCAACAACATCATATTTCTGCTATGCTAACTTTTAAAATACTGTTCCCCTTTCTATAAATTCTATTTCATTACAAACTTCTAATTTTTTTTAAATTTCCTATTACAAATGCAACTGACATAGACTTTCTTCATATAAATCTGAGTTAATTAAATTGGAGTATGCCAGTGTAAGCAATCTCTTTTTAAATACAGACTCTTTGGTTCCTGAAAATCCCTCTTATTTGGAATAACTGCTGTTACTTCAAAGCATCCAGTGAAAACCGAGGGCCCTTTCATTTTTTAATAAAGAGATTTTCTGGTCCAAGGGGGCACACCTGATATGGTTTGCATCCAAAGCAAGTGGTCTGTAATAAGTGGCCCAATGAAAGTTTAAGCCTGCTTTCAAGGGTCATCAGCTTTTCTGACTGTTACTTGATCTGTTTAGAACTGGCTAATTTGTTAATCAGAGCAAAGCTTCAGACTTGCTGTGATCACCTCCTTAATGCTGTTTTCACACACTGATAATTAAAGCGAAAATCCTATACAAAATTGTCATATGCTTTTCTGAAAACACAAAATGCATCAGCACCTGGTGTAGTATTAAATCATGCTCCAGATGTCAGAAGTTTGTTCTGTTCATACAGGGATTTAAAACTCATTTTCTTGCCTATTTTGCATCAAGGGTTTTCCTTTTCCTCTTACATCCCACCTATCAGTTGAGTTGATTTTCATCCCTCACTGCTTTATGGCTGCATGTTCGAGTGGGATTAGTCCCTATTCAGATGGTGAGTAATGCAAAACAGACTTACCATCCTCTCTGTATCCCAAAGCTGGGCAGTTTGGTTGCAGGAGGCCTTGGATCTCAAAATGATAGAGAGTTTAAGGGTTTCTCTGCATGGAGAAGTCTCCATGATATAATCTGAACCTGTCTTTAAAAACAAAACAAAAAACAGAGTTAATTGCTGCCAAACTTCACTTTTCAAACTAAACTTTAGTTTAGTTGAATCCTTTCCTAGCGGCTTCACATTAAATAAAATATTCCAGTCTCCAATGAAAAGAGCCCCACACAGGTTTTTACTCAAGATTTTCCAGAAAAATTTAAGCTGCGACAGGTCAGTGTTCTCTTATAAACTGTTTTCCCTATTACAATATGGATTGTGTGTAGGGAGAATAGAGTGAGAATAGGGAAATGCAAAATGCATGTCAGCTGGGAAATAAGCAACCTGCTTGGAAGAATATTTATGCATGGCTTGGCTTGGGGAAAAAAAACCTAAAACATCAGCTGTGAGCAGGATATTTCTGCCACTGAAAATGCACATGGTCGCACTTGAGAGGCTCCTGGAAAAATGAAATGCTGTAGTTTAGAATCTGGAGAGTTTCTTGGAAAGGCATTTATCCTAACATCCGTCAGGCAGGGCCGTGTTCGCCCAGTTTGAACTGGTCACTTAGGAGTTATGATAATAGTGTCTGCCTTTAGCTCTTTAGTTGGCTAGAGACATGCACAATGAAATCTTTCATTAAAAATACCTATTTGCTGATTTTGTAGACCCTGGAGACTATTTTCTGTACCTGAAAAGGCAGATGTATTCACATCTGAGCTTGCTAAGGCACAAAGTCCTTCTCTTCTTTGCTCTGTGTGTAAGTCACTGAGAGAAATATGCAGTGAAGTTCAAAATCATTGTTCTTTATAGTCTTTCCAGTCTGGGAGGCAGATCCAGGACTGTGGGCCAGTCTCGTCACATGAAATAAAATATTTCTCCGGAACACCACAGTTAGTCTTTAACTGATTTACTGCAGTTAAACAGTAACAGTGAGAGTGTTCATAGTCCCGAGCCTGGTGGCAAAACCACCCTTACAAACAAGGCATTCATGAGAGCAGGAGAGGCCCTGAGCGGGCTGAGCTTCCCCTCAGCCTCGGAGCGCGGGGCAAGGCCAGCAAGGAAATCCCAGCGCAGCTCTGCAGCCCAGCTGGAATAAATTCTGGAATGAAATGTCTCTAGGTACCAAGTGAGACCATGAATGTTGTGAAGGTTGCAGGGAGAGCGTTTGGTCTGCACATGAATGTCTGCGGTGAAGTCACCTCCGAGCCTGGCAGCGGCTCGAGGCAGCAGATGAGAAACATGAGAATATCCAGCACTGGGCACAGGCAGCTGGGTCTGCCAGGGAATGATGCTGGGCTGGGCTGTGAGCTGCTCTGGTGTGGATGTGAGCTGCTGCTTCTTCTCTGCTAGTTAGAGGAGGGAGTTGACCAAAAAAAAAAAAAAAAAGTTATTAAATCTGTTCAAGGTGGATGAGCTAATCCTTTCCTATTCCTCTATTTCATTTCCAGCACACTGACTGTGATCAGCCAAAACAAAGAATCAAGCTACTGGATGCTGTGCTTAGCTACCACTCAGCTGAAACAGTCTTCATGTCAGATGATCTATGATCTCTTTATTACATGAAAATTGCTTCAGTTTAGATGGCTCAGGGAGGAGCAGCTCAGCCACTGAAGGAAGCTCTTCCACCTTTCTCTGTCCATCTTTAGCTGAGTATCTGGGGTTCTTACTCAGCCCTCCTGTTTCGTAGGCAATGCTGCTAAACAGAACTTCACAAACTTCCAGAGAATGCTTTACATGGGCCTTTCCAAGCTCTTGAACTGCTCATTATCAGAATTTATTTATTTATCTGAACACTTTGGGCGTCTCACGCAGTTTTCTGTGTCCCGTAAATCCCAGACTGCCTGATTACATATGGAAATACCAATATCTGCGGAACACAATGGCCTTGCAGAATGCCTGCAATTTTGCAAGCTTATTTGTGTCAACAGAAGACAGGAAATTGAGTGTGGCAATAGCTTGGGAGGGTGTGGGGAGCAGCAGTGGGGAGGAGCAGCTCCATGGATATCCCCAGGCAATGGATGGAGGGCAGGGGTGTTGGGGCATTATTTATCCATAGCACTGGGAAGGTACAGTTTAAAAAAATCACTGCTGAGAGAAAATAGGATGGTTCAGAGACAATTTGCAGAGCAGATGTGCTAATTCCACTTCTCTTATTATTGGATATTGTGACTGCTGTGGGATCCAGGGAATGCTGCACAGGGTGTTCAAAGGGAGCAGGAGTCTGTGAGCAGTGCCCATGTCACTCCAAAGGGCTGTAAATTCCAGATGTCACCCATCCCCTCCAGAGGCAAAGCTGCACTGCTGGCCTGGGCCAGGCTGACACACCTGTCAGGGGTGGGCACTGCCCCTGCCTCAGCACCCTGTGCCCACTGACCATCACTCAGCCTTGCAGGTCCCTTCCAGCTGCCACCAGCCCCAGAGGAGGTCTGGAGAAGGTCCATCCTCCTCCTCCTCCTGTCCCCATAGGACAGCAGGAACAGCTGAGGCTGGAATCTCAGCTCTGCCTGCATCCTGCATCTCACTGTACAGAAATACTGCTCTTCCCAGCAGTGATGACTGCACAAATAAACAACCTCCCTGGGGCAGAGGGGTCAAAGCAACAGATATTTAATAAATAACACAGTGTATAGAGAAGTCTCAGCTAGAACCCACTTGCTTTTAGGGTCTCATAAATATTCTCCAGCACTTTCCCTTTGGAGAGGCATTTTCCACAGCTGAAGTCTGCTCAAAACAGGTGGCCAGGGTTGTTTTGCTGTTTGTTTGAGGGAGCTCTGCAGCAGAATTAGAGCTGCCATGTTCTAGTTTTCAACACGTTCAGAAAATAGAAACAAGTAGTCTTCTTTGTGGAGCTACAGACAGACACAATAAGCCAAGTTTTAGAGCTGCTTCAGTGTTGGTGGAGTTCTCACCAAGGGAAATATTTTTTGTATGAGCAGTAGGATTTTTCTGATTGCTTTTTGTGCTTCACTCGCAGCTTTGAAAGCTGTTGACACACATGCACAACAGACTTTGCCTTTTATTTTTTTCTGCTCAATTGAAAGCAGCTTTTCTTTCCTTAGATTTATGGTATCTTGTTTTCCTGAGTATTAAAATGCTTTGAGAAAAGACAGAAAAATATATTAATTTTCCACAGGCAATATATTTTAGTAGAAAATTGGTGAATGCTTATGTTAAATCTAAACAATGCAAGCTGTTAGGACACGGAAACACAGTATTAGCAAGCAAGCTTTAGAAAAAAGATAGTTAGTCAAGAGAAACAAGGAAACAGCCCCCAAACCCGAGCAACTTATCTATAAAGAATCAGCTTATAAGGATATGGAAGCAAAATTTGTTTATCATGACCTTTAACAAATCTGTGTTATGATTTGGAACCGAGTCCAACCTGGATCATCTGTTCTGCCTCTTTCAGCAGCAGCAGCAAGTTCAGGGCTTCATTCAGTTCAGGGCTGATTCACAACAATTAAATGATTAATCCTAAAATTTGAGAAATCTCAATTCAAGGCATAATTCTGGAGCCCTTTGCCTCAAAAATAATGCAGCAGAAATAGAGACACAGATTTAGTGCAGCTTCTTGAGGAAAGGTCTGAGAATTTGTACACAATTTGCATTTTGCCCTTTGGCTCTCACATAATTAGGGACATCTCTAGATTTGTTTTTCAAATTGAGACCATGAGGGGAACGGCAGTGAAGTCCTGTATGAACCTGGAGGGCTGTGTTTGCCAAGGTGCAAGGCTTTTCCCAGGAAAGGAAACCAAGACTTCATTTTAGGGAGTTTTATAATGGAAAAAGTGGGCGAATGTGTCAACAAAGAATAAATGTAACAGAAATGAAGATATTTAAATTGTATATCCCATAGAATTATCTTCAGGAGTTTAAACATTTTAAAACTTTAGATGTGCTTGGAGGGGAAGTCAAGCATTCATTTTTTTTAAAGGAGGAAAAAAAGTCAAGATGACTAACCTTGCACGTATTTAATTTAGCTCCCCCAATGTTTATAGCAGGGGACACACAGTGTTTTACTGCAATAAGATGAATATTTATTAACAATTCTAAATGATCTGTTCCAAAATGTACAGTGCACTCCCAGGGATGTTTGACCACAGAAGTCCAGGTGTTTCCTGTCTGAGTTTGGAAGGCTGCTGGCGTGTGAGGGGATACTGAGCCATGCTTTTTTATAAGTTTAATGTGCAGCACAGCAGCATTTTACTCTGTCTCATCCCTCAAAATGGAAATGGTTAAAAATTTGTAAACGTTGGTATTGCCTAATCTAATGTGGAGGATGGACTCCAGAAATCTGTTTAATAAGCACAAGGAGCTGCCGTCGTTCTTTATCCCAACTTCTCTGCTGGAGTTCTGTGAAGTGTTTCACTAAGAGGGAATGGGAAAGTGAGGAACTCGATAGGAATTGATATTTTCTACATTGTTTCTCCACCGCATGACGATGGTAATTCCCCAGATGATTTCTGGCAATGGTCTGAGTTTGGGCTTTGTTCTTTGTGAACAGTCCAGCTGGGCTCTCTGCACTGCCCAGTAGGTCCCATCTCAGCAAAGGGTTTCAAGACTGTTAAGGTGACCTTAACTAGACCCTTTTCACACATCCAGAAAGAATTTTAGTGGTGATTGTACTTGCAGGAGAGTGCAGTGATGCACTTCTTGTCACCCAGACAACTGTGAAATTACAGAAGATAATTCCTGAGAGCAGAGGTGAACAGAACAGCTCACGGCAGTGTCCTGCAGCCCTGCTGCCAGCCCACCCCTGGGACCCCTCTGCCCACACGTGCACCTTTCCTTCCAGGAGAAACGGGAGCAGGAGTGGAGAACGGGCACTTGGGTAACACCCGTGATGTCCTGAAAAGCTCCCAAGGCCAACCCTTGTCACACAGCCACCGTTAAATGGGCCAGAAACTTCAGTGTTATAATCTTCAGACAATTTTCCTGACATCTAAAACCCGTCATTATCGAGCTTGGACTCCCCAGCATTTCCACGTTGCCAGTGTCTGTGTCCAAGCCACGGAACACAAATCCAGGGACAGGCAGACTGACCTAGTTTTCCATGACACGCTCCCCATATGGAAAGCTTTACCTTGGGATCACAAGTGCGTGCGGTGTTTAGAAAGTGTGCTCCTCTGTCTCTTTTCAGGGAGGAAATTAGGTTTCTGTTTGTTTCTGTTTACTGGAGAAAGGCTACTAAAGCTCTCAATGTGCAGATTTTCTGTGGAACTCGGAGCTGTGCTGCTGGGAGCAGTTGTACTCCTGTGTGGTCACCACATCACAACAGGGAGAAGATTTCAAGAGTATTCTGTTGTTTACAAAGCCCATTTCTTTTGAAAACCTCAGTTTGATGGTAGCTGTTTGCCTTCTGAAAGGGTGAGAGTGTTGTCACATTCTCAGAAGGACCAGAAGTGCTGCTCCAGGAAAAGTGACATGAAAGACATGAGCAGCCAAGGGAAGCCAGTTGGTGCCAGTTAAGCTGGCTCCCAGCTAAGCTAACCCAATTCTGCAGGTCTTCACGAATGCTTGGGTGGAAGTCAGGAAATCCTTCCTCCTTCCACAGCTGGGTCCACGTGTGAGGGCAGCGCTGGCAGTCCCAGACTGCCACGAGCCCAGTGCAGCCCTGTTTTATCCCATCCACTTCAAGAAACAACAAACTCCACAGTGCCTGGGGAGGCAAAGATGAATTGCAAAAAAAAAACAAACCCTCCGTGAGGAGAGGGGAACAGAGATTTTGGATGAAGTTCTAAGCCAGGAAGGGAAGATACCATTAGGAAGCTTGATTTCTAAACAAACCAAGCCTGTCACTCGGGAGCCATCTAGTGCCTGTCTGGTCCCTGCATGGGGAGAGTGACCACAAACTGCCCAGCTACACCCCACACCAAACCAAGGCACATGGAACGTGTCAAATCCACTGTGCCAAGAGGTTGTGTCCAGTCCTGGAAGCTGACACGCATAGAAATGTTTTGGTTCTTCTGATGATTTGCATGTCCGTGCTCACAGAGTCTGACCTTTATTTTGAATAGTAATTAACACATTGGCTACAGCTGTTAATCAAAGACGAGAGGGTGAGGAAATGGAAAATGCTCCCTGCATTGGTTTGTGCAATGTTCGTCTAGGTGGGACCAAAGGTATGGGCAGGGCATAGCTAATCCCATAAACTCCTTCCACACTTATTCCCATTCCCTGCTGCAAGGGCTGCTCACATGGAAGGATGTGCTCTGAGGGTGGCAAGCAGCATGTCCTAGTTTAAACAGGCTGGGATTTTCCTAAGTTCCACCAGCCCTTGTTTTTCACTGCTTCTTTCTCAGTCTCACCTTATAAGCTTTACTTTGTTATTCTTTATCCACTTGGGAATTATGGATATCGGGAGCAGAATTATGTAAAGCAAACTTCTCCTTTTATCAAGAACTTTTTATTCAGATTTTGTTCTAAAGAAGTCTCAGGGGGTTGTGACTTGTATTTATATACTCTTACTGAAACAGGAAAAAGCCTTTCTTTTAGTTGAAAGTTTAGGAAAAAGGAGCAGCGCTGACCCAGGCTATCTTCAGAGAGTATTTTCCAAAAAAATATATGCATTGAAAGGTTTTTTGATCCAGCTGCCTATTTTCACTCACATCACAACAATCTACCTTTGAATTACAGCCTCAAAGGTGATTATTGCACATTATTTTCCAAGGTGACCATAAAACACTGTTAAGCACCTCCACATTGCTCCAGCCCAGCGCCGGCTCTGCAGAGCTGTGGCTGGAGTCCAGTCCCTGCTTTTCCTGCTGCTGCTGCAGCAATTCTCCTTTGAGCTACCTCATCCTTAGCTCCAGCTTGGGTCCTGCAGGAAAAGGCCCCGTGTGTCACTTCACACAAAGAGCTGCCACCAGAGATCAGCTGGCCCTGCTCTCTGCCCACTGCAGGTGCTCCTCACAGCTCCAGACCAAGGCTGGAGCTGCAGCACTTGGTCTCTGCTGCCTTAACCCCTTGTTGAACTCAGCTGAAACAAGGAGAAAGTCTTCGTGAAAGAAAAACTGCTCTCAAGAAGTGGCCCCTGGTTAAGGATCCAATATTGTCACTGTGATCACTGCAGGCAGAATGAGGTGTGTTCTTCCATGTAGCCTGGGCTGATCACATGAAAGAAAATAAGTTGTTCTGTGCCCAGAAATGCTCATCAAGCCATTTCTCTATAAATTAAAGCCATTTCTCCTCGAGGATTTTCCTTTGTTGGCCTCTCCCACACGAGCCTCAGCCCCGTATCTCTGTGACCCATCCACTGGACAGTAGTCGGACATGCTGTGGATTTCCCAGAGCAAAATGTGCTCCTCAGCCCCCTGGCTCCTGCCCCCTTCGAGCTCTCAGGACAGCTGGGGCAGCTTCCAGGCTTCCCAGCATGCCAAAAACTTCAGGAGTTACTGCAGGGAGACAAGAGAGCACATTTGTACTAGCTGCGTTTTCCTGCAAAGTCAGGCTAAAAGGGACCTGGAAACATTTGCTGGACACTGAGGAGGCTCCTCCTCCTCCTCCTCTTCCTCCCTGTGGGACGCAGAGTGTTCTGAGAAGGGGAGGATTTTATATCACAGCACTCCTAAGGTGCAGTGCCACACCTAAAGCAAAGGTGGGCTCCAGCCTGGGGCCTGGCCCCTGCTTTTTGTTTCCCTGGCTGAGACACAACTCCATCAGATCTCAGACTTCCAGTTCAGAGCCACTTCCAGGCAGCTCTGGTGGATGAAACCCCTCATTATTTGGGAGATTTACTCATCGTTTTTTCGATTTGGAAGGCTGGACATGAGAACACCTCTTTTTCTCCTTTTGCTGACTCCGGAGTTTTTTGGTGTAGGCACCCTGGGGAAGCGGTGATTCAGCCATGCAGCCACGGAACAACGTGGGCCTTAATGAGTAACACATTTGTACTTTCCATTCTCCGTCTGAGAAGGGGCCTATAAATAAAGCATATTTGCCCTCAGATCAAGAAAACCTTTTTCTTAAATAATGTCATTAAATTTTAAATTAGATGGATAGGCAATTACTGGTGAAAATGTTAAATACTGGATAACCTAGGAATATGACCTAATTTAATGTAATTTCATAAATGCTTGAATTGAATTAAATAAAAAATTTTGTATAACGTTTAAACTGTTTGCTTAGTTCTCCCCAGAGCTCACAGTAGGTTGCTGTGAGCCAAACAGCATTACAGCATTTGTTTAAAATGCCAGAAGGCTTAGGATAGATCCCATACTCTTGGAGCTGAATCCCCAGTCACCGGACAGCCATTTCTGGGCAGAAGCTGCTGTATTAAATAATTGCTAGCTAATAAATATATTTTAGACACATTATAAACCTGGATGTTAAACCTTTTAGAGTAAATGAGATGTTTATTGCAGAAAAAGATATAATTTGCTGTTTTGACCTAGGTGCGTTGTCATGGAAACCCAAATCTTTCTTGTGCAATAAAAAATCTGCTTGTCATCTGATTTGAACCGGTTATTTGCACAGGTGGTTTTCTTAGCAGACAAGTACTTAGAAAAAACAAATCTATTCTTTCTCAATAGTTCCATTATGTGTTTCCAAACAATGTGTTTCATTTCACTAGCTTTGTAATTAATGATCCATTATCAACTAATTAAATCACATTTAGATTTTATATGAGTTCATCTGTTACACAATGCTTGCTCCCCAATCCTCCTTCCTGGGTGTGTTAACCTTGGAAGAGTTTTAATTAATGGTGAGAATGAAGTATTGGAGGTGGCAGGTACTTCAGACAGACTAAAGCAGTAACAAATGCGGACACATAAATATATCCAACAATTTAATACCAATTTCCTTCAGTGAAGTAAAGCAGCAGTAGGAATAACTTGAATCAGATTTCCAATCTCTACGTAAAATGGTTGTAAAATATTAAGTTCATCTGTTTGCAGACAATGGAAACTGAAATATGAACTATGCCAACAGTTCCAAAATGTCATCCAAAACAGAATTTAAGTTAATAGACAACATCTTTGGTGTTAGGCCTGCTCCAGACCCCTCTGAGATCCATGAAAAGATGTTCATTAGCTGATTTTGGATCGGATTCATGATTTGCAATCCCTTGGGTGGAGGTTGGCTCCAGCTGTCACAGCCATCACACAGGAGAGCTGTTTTGTTGGTCTGGACTGATTTTTACAGTATCATAAAGAGCAGCAATAGTCGAGGTGAGATGAAGGCACATGAGACAAAAGAAAGCGCTTTTGGTCGTGTGATATTTTCTACAGGAGTTTTAAGACAAAGATGACACAATGATAAAGCTTTAAACAGTGCCTGTGTGATTTCACTGACTCTTCTAAACTGTTTGAGCTGGAGACTGATGATATCCAGGATCAAACGGGACCAGGTGGACGCTGTTTTTTCATTTCTGTGCAGTGGAGAAAGGTTGGGCTGGCCAGGAGCTGGATGTGGAGCCGCTGGGCTGAGAGGGTGTCCAGTGGCTGCAGGGTAGCATTTAAAGCTCTTTGGAGCTCTCATGGAGCTGTCTTGGGGTCCCCTCTGCAGGCCCCAGTAGTGGCTCAGAGTAAACTCACCCGAAGGAGGTGAAGACTTAAAGAAAGAAATCCTGTGTCCCACCTGGAGGGGCGGGAAGGGTTAAATGGAAAATTTCCCATTTGAAGCCATTGGCTTCAAACTGAGCCACTTTTCTTGGTGGTTTTGAGCTTCTGGTAAAAAGAAGCTCCACAGGACTTTAGATTTCAAGAAAATACTCAAGGTAAATAACAGGCTCTTACACATCCCTTTGCCAGCGTGGCACACTGTGTAAACAGCTTTCTGAGACCGATTATACAAGTGATGTGTTTAGTCTGTAAACTGGGTACCACTAACTGAAGCACCTTTGTTTCTGCTTGGAATGACTTTATCAAAGAGTCAAGTTTTATACTTTCAGTGGAATGTTGAATCACCAGCAACCCCAGTGCCTTGGGAATGCAATGCTTCAGGGCACTGTTAGGGTAAAAAAAATATTTTTTCTTATTACTGTGTTTATGAAATTTTGCACATTTGCAGACGACAGCAGTATATTTATTTAGTATTCTATTTTAAAATAAATTTGGTTTTGTGCAAAATTGGACTCACATAGCAGAATATTGTAACTGTTTCACTAGATGGCACCACAGCACCAGGAACGTGGGAAGGACGCGCTCAGTTCCTGAGTTTATCTGGAATCCAGTTTGCTTTTATACCATATGTAAGGTGTGATGGTGATGGGAATTGCCACGAAGCAAACAATGCTGAGATCTCAGCTCACACACACTGGTTTGCCCTGTCCCACACACTGCTCTGAGAACCTGGAACACAACAGAGAGACTCGAGGGAATTATAACCGGAGCAAGTATTTCCATCCACAAAAAATGGAAGAAACTTCTCTGAAGAGTAGAATGAGCAGGAAAAGAACAGGTTTTAAATTTTTGAGAGGACTCAGGGAAAGAAGGAGCTGTGGCCAAAAATGGAGCGACAGCTTTAACACATTAAAAATGCCAATAAACTTGGAAAGGCTCTGCTTGTGGAACAGGAATTCTACAGAAAGCTTGGAAAAGAGGAAAGACTTTCCAGATTGAATTGGAGGGTAGATAAGAGGTATTTCAGGGATATTATATTTCCTTATCTTGGAGAAAGAAAGTATTCTGTCCATAATCTTACGATTTCCCTGAAGATTAGTGAATAGCAAACTAGGGCCAGCTCTTCATCTGCTGTTGACTTTCATGGCTCCTCTGACTTAAGTGAAGTCACTCTGAGTTAAACCAGATGAAGATCAGACCTCTGTAAGTTTGAAGCATTTATCAAGAGTCCTGATAACATCTTTTTTCTTTTTCTTTATCCTGAAGAATATTATTAAATTATGTGCAAAGTTTAGGCATCCTGTGTTTTCCCTAAATTGTGTTAGCAGTGTGGTTTTTATTGAAGCACTCAGATGTTCCAGTTGTTACTTGCATTCTTCTTTAATCGAGCTCATGCAAGCTAGGGCATTGTATTTAAAGCAGCAATTTGGTGACCCCCAGGTTCCACACACGTGAAGCTGGATGTGTGAACCATGTGCTCTGACAGATGAGGTTTGGCAGGTTTGGCTGCAGTGGCCTAAGGCACGAGCACCTCCAGCTGCTCACCTAATGCCTCTCTGCCTTCCAGCATCAGCCTCCCCTGGAAGGGTGGCAGAACGGGACATGTGTCAGCACTTCAAGTGCCCCAGTTCACAGCCTGGAGTCTGAGCTGGCAGCACTGGGGAGGGAGGGGAGTGTGAAAGACAGGAGTGAGCTGGGCTGAGGGATGGACACACTCCCTGCTCAGCGCTGGGCGTGGACACACAGCCGGCAGCCGGGGTGGAACAGCGGCCACAGCCAAAGCTGAGGTGACAGTGAGAGCCAAAGGTGTCACCAGACCTGCACAAGTGTCTGTGTGTGTGTGAGTCCAGCCCTACCAAACACCTGAGCACCTTCTCAATCTCATCCACTTCACAGGTCTCAGTGCCTAAACCAAAGCCTACCAAAACTCACCGACTAACCCGGGATCGGTTCTGAACAAGGAGTCAAAATAAGCGGCTTCCATTTCATTATTAAAACTAAAATTATTTGCAGATTTGTGTTTTTTGACATTATTTCGGTGTTTCCTGTTCTGTAGTCCAGTAGTACTTTACATGAGTTAAGGCTGAAGACCTGGTTTGTGCAGGGTCTCCTTCAGCAGAGACAGCCATGAGTCCATAGGGTGAGCAGTGAATGACTCTGAAGCATAACCTTGTTATTTTAGAAAAAAAATTCTTTCCAGTATTTCCAAACGTGGTAACCACGTTTTTCCTGTTGATACAGTGAAAAAGAATCTTATTCTTTTCCCTGAGGTACAAATTTGATTGTATGAAGATGCTTTTAGTGTTGGAACTGGTGTAATCGATGACTTGAAGTCTCTGAGTAAAAGAAAAAGTTTTATCCAAATTGTAACTGCTGAATACAGGTACTGAATTTATGTCACATGACTGTCAGACAAATCTTGGTTTTAGCTATGGAGGATTTAGAGACAACTGAACAGAATTTTTCCCCAGATTTCACAAATCTGTGCCTGAGAATGTCCGTTTGTCTGTCTCCAGTCACACCTTCCAGCAGCTCCTGGAATCTGTGACGCACTGGAGCCATCAAACACCATAATCTCAGGAGAAACTGCAAGCTGAATTCTGTGGCGTTTAAACACTTCTCTTTCATGTGGCCCTCCTTTGATTCGTGGTGCAGAGCTCGGGAGCCGCTGCCCGGCTGGCAGAGCAGGGGTGGCAGCGGTTCCTCTGCACTGAAGTTTCCAATTAGTTTGTGTCCAATTCAGACTGCTGAGATGTGCATCCAGCCTTCCCCAGACAACTTGTCTTTCCACAAAAGCAAGCATTGACAGGCGGAGGAGGAGTGATTTAGCCATTTGGCCAGGATTTAAAGACTTTGTGTCACAGGCAGAGTGCCTGGCTTGCAAGAAGTGCCAGATAAATGGGTCCTGCTCCCACACACACTGCCTGGGCTGGGGCTCCTCCTCAGGGCAGAACTAGAGGTGATGAAATGTTTCTGTTTGGTTTAAGCCTCAGGTGGGTGCTGACCCACTTTGGACAACAGGCCAGTGTAACTTTTGCTCAGGAGAAGGCAGTGATCACTGCAAACCTCTCTCAGGAAGCTCAGTGGGTTTGGGTTGCCTTTGGAGCTGCTCTGGTGAGCAGGTGAGGCACAGCAGAGCATCCATGGGTTATTCCAAGTGGGAGCTCCCACAGCCTGACTGTGTGTGCCCCTGGAAGGCACAAGGAGCTTGATCCATGCTGTCACCAGCAGCAGGGCTGGTGACACAGAAACCATTTGGTGCCGGTAGCACCCTCATACACCGAGGTGTGACATTTTCAATTGCTTCAAATTGGCAGCGAGCTCGTGTAATTGAAGCATTTGAATAATAAGGTTCATTTCCTTGGAAGTGTTACCAGGGCTGTAACCCCGTGCAGTGTGGCACATGCCTCACGGCCCCTGAGGCTTCAGTGCCTCTTTCCCCTTCATCCTGACACCTACAGCATTTTTTTAAAATGTGGAAGCATCAAAAATGGCTAGGGCAGTTGTATTTCTTTAAAAATACTGTAGTGGAATTTGTTATTATAGGTCATTTCTGTGCACCCATAAATATTTACATATTTTTATATTGTATTCACTGGCCATGACAGATTGAAAATAGCAACAGTTCTGTGGTTTCTGTATTTTAATAACAGTGTGTTTCTTTCAATATTCCCCGGTAGTCAGCTGCATATTTCTAAATGATCGTTCTGGAGGCTGCCTCTCCAGACAGAGATATAAAAATATATTTAACCCACTTGTAATATATTGGATTTTTCTTTATAATCTTATTAAGAAGTGTGCAGCGAACACAAACCCATAATTTACCTGGTGTTGTAGTTTCATTAAACATCAAAAGGGTGCTTGATGGAGTAGAATAATCCTATTCTGCATCCTTCATTGAACATCTTTCAGAATAAGTTTATTCATTTAATTAGAAGGTTTCTGTGTGAGGATTGCACTGGTTTCACCAGTCTGACCGAATTTGCATTTGTTATCCAAAGCACCCTCTATTTAACTGCACTTAGGATAAGTGTGTTAGGACACGTGCTGCAGAATATCTCCACAAATTGGTACTTATTTTCAAAATGGTGTTAGTGCTAATTCAAAAGTGAAGGAACAGAGAAGCTCCATTACACTTTAAAGTGGAATTTTCCCTTCAAATCTGTGGATTAGTCATGGCAAACAATGAAATGTTTAACTCAACATTAAATGGGATTATTAAATATCTTTTCAAAGTGGAAAATCACATGTATTATTCTATCCCCAGTACAAAAGGACAGTGAATTAGTTTCTCTCTTCATTCAGAATAAAACAATGATAATACCATGGGCACAGTGCAGCCTCAGAGGACCCTGCTGAACCACATCCACTGAAAACTGTCGGGATTGTTTTAATATGAAGGTGACATTCTTTGTGATTAAAACATGGTTTTATTGTAATCACAGTGAGCCTTGTAAAGATTGGGCTGTTGTAAACTGGGATATTGCAGCTCAGGCAAATCTTAGCTGCCCATCCCAGGCCTGGATGCGGACAGACAGTTCTGGAGAGAGGCTGAGCAGCTCAGCAGCCAGAACGCTCACTTGGAAGAGTGAAGGCTTTTCATCTCCATTTTTCTCCCTTATGTGTCTGGCTTTGGGGAGAGTGACCTTTCTGCCATCGGATCGATGTGTCTGTACCCATTAATTCCGGGCGAAGCAGGGCCTGTTTGCAACGCTGGAGATTAGGATGTAACACATGGCCAGGTCTCTCCCTCCTCCAGAATGGATGGGTGGCTAACTAGGCACTTCTCCTAATCAATGGCATTGGCTTCCCTGGGAAAGAGATGTGCTCTGGCTGTACACATGCAGAGATGGATGGCTCCTCAGCATCCAAAACAGCAAGAAGGGAATGGAGCTGGAATACCTTACAAGCATTTTTGTTTCCTTCCCCAATATCTGACTCCCTCCCATGCCTGTGTTGGGTTAGGTGCAAGCTGATTTCGTGCATGGTATGAAATATATTGCAGCTATTTTCTAGAATTAGATATATTTTCTCATGTGAGTAATAATCAAAATAAACATTAATAGAAGTAAAAACATTGCTGAGCCCCAGATTCATGGTATTTACTCCCAGATAAGCATGAAAAGCTTGCAGCCAACTGTGCACAGTTCTTTTTAAGAAAAAAAGTATCAGATGGAAATTATGCCAGCCTAACAGGAATTGTCTTTTCTGTGGGCATCTGAAAGGATCTTTGGAAGTAGGATTGTTGGCTAATGAGATTATTGGAATACTCTTTGTACATGGTTGACAATCCCACTGGACAGAAGAGGTTCCCCATCCTTCACCTCTTGGCTCGGCTCACATCGAGCCATGACAAGGTTGCTGAAATGGATTCCATGGAGACTGCTCTGGAGAAAAACAAGGGGAGGGCACTCACTGGAGTTTCATACCACAGCTCCTTTGCTAAGGGATGCCTCCCAGGAAAACCTTTCCTGTGCCCGTGGCTCGAGTCCTCGCAGTCCATACAGGACAGCGCTCTCTTGGATTGCAGAAAGTCTGTAACTGGCCAAAAATGACTTCAAAACTGAGCTTTTTGTACTCAACTGTTCCTGGGTACACAAATTTCTTGAAGAAGTATGAAGAATTCTTCACTGTGGTGCACCAAGTCTGTTGTTGTGGGTTAAAGGCTTTATTATGAGCTGAACCATCAGTACTCAGAATTAATCAGGGCTTTTGCTGTGGTTTATTGGGGGGGACCAGTAAGAGATAACAGATACCCAGTTGTGTTCAGGTGATTGCTTCTTTTGTTACTGTCATTACTCCTTGGAGACTGGTTAGTAGTTAAAATAATCTGACACTTTTGTTGAACAAATCCATGTTAAGTCAACAGGAGAACTTGACGGATAACTTAGGCAGAAATAGGACAGTGCCCACATCATGTTTTGAGGATCCCTTAACATTCAGTACAGTAGAGTTGTTTTTATCCCTGACCAGGTTTTCTGCCTACCAGAATATTCAAGGCAGTGACAAAACTGCTTCCACAGAAAGGAACTAGATGAAGAAAAATAAGTGCTTTTGTATACAAAATGTTTTGAACACAGGAGATGCATTTCAAAAATTTTATCTTTTCATGGGATGAAATAAAGCTTAATCATTTGATTTTGTTCTGAATATTTCAGGGCAGGAAATAAATCTGTATTTCCTTTAGCATTTGCTTCCAGTCCTCTCGTCCTGCCACTATTTAATGTCCTGGCTATTCTGGGACCCTGTGATCTCCATTTCATGTTTGTTAGAAGATTCTCTCACTGAGCTTTGTGCCATCCCCACATAAGGCTGTGGCAAATAAAACAAGAGCAGGTACAAAGCCATGCCAAAAACCCAGTTATTGAGCTCAGAACAGGTTTTGTATTGAGTCAGCATCTGTCGTGGTGCAGCAGGCTGCTGTTTGTCTGGGGTGGCTGCCATGGTGTGCTTCAGCAGCAAAGCATTCCCCTTAGACAGTGTGGGTGTAAACCCGTCTCCACTGAGTCAGTGGCAAAATTCCCATCAACTTCAAGCAGATGAGGGTGCCTTTTCAATTCTCTGGGCTCAGTGTGATATTTCTTCTGTGTGGCACGCTATGCTAATGCTTTGCTTTTCCCATGTTTCCTGTGGATTACTTGATATGACAACTATTGGTCTTTATTAAAACTTCTTCTTCTTCTTTTGCTTTTTTTTTTAATTTCACTTTCTTGTTGCTCCCATCCAGCCCTTTAATGAAGAAAATAAAACATTTACCACAGAGTAAGTCTGCTGTCCCTTTGGATTTGAAATAAATCTTCAACATCAGCTTGAAGGGCAGGTGCTTGAAGCTGTATCTAGAAGATGCTGAGGTGAAATACACTTTGAGAAATGAGAAATGGCAGAATTCCTTGGCATGTTAATCCTGAAGTAGCTGTGTCGATCCTGTCCAAGAGTTGCCCACATACAGCTACTGAGAGAAACAAATCTAAGTTTGTTTTAAATAGATTAGTCAAACTTCACTAAGTGCTTGTGTCGACATTCTCATTGGAAATTAAAGTGACCCTAATGCAGTTTCATTCACTTAGAAAATTGATTAACTGTATGGACAGAGCATTGCAAGCAATAATATTCCCACAGCTTAATGAGTTACCATTCATCAGCTGACTGTCAATAACTGCTTGTCTATGAGCTCCCATCCAGCCCAGTTTCCCCATCCCTGAGAGAGGCTGGCAGCCTGCACTGCTCAAGGCTGTGACAGGCTGCAATCTTTCCATCTCCATCGCCTTGGGAGCACACCCATCCTTTGGAAGTTTAGACATTTGTTGAGTGGTTGCTGTGGGCTTGGTGCTAACAGCTCTTCTCCACACTCAGACCCACCACAGGAAACACTGTGTTTGAGTGCACCCCTTGCAGGAGAAGGAAAAAACCTATTTCTGTGCCAGTTTAGGGTGTAGCTGACACAGTCTGTGTCACAGGACAGGGTGCAGGCAAGAGGGGCTGTGGCTGTATCGGTTTTATTCATCCTGGAGAAGCTTTGGGATGACCCAATTGCCTCTTCCTGTACCTGAAGGGAACCTGCAAGAAACATGGAGAGAGACTATTTACAAGGGCCTGGAGTGGACAAGGGGAATGGCTTCACACTGACAGAGGGCAGGTTTAGATTAGATCTTAGGAAAAAATTCTTTATTGTGAGGGTGCTAAGGCACTGACACAGGCTGCCCAGAGAATCTGTGGCTGCCCCATCCCTGGAAGTGTCCAAGGCCAGGTTGAACAGGGTTTGGAGCAACCTGGGATAGTGGAAGGTGCCCATGGCATGGGGTGGCACTGGATGGGCTTTAAGGTCCCTTCCAACCCAGGCCATTCTGTGATCCTGTGGTTGTGTGATCACTTCTTAGCAGTACTTCATGGAAAGCCAGCATGCTCTCATGCCATTTTTGGCCAGAATTTGCTTGCTATAAGGGTGCATCCTTATAGAAAGTTTGCCAAGGTGATTTCTGTGAGCTAATTTACCCTCCTGAGCATCACAGAGGCTGAGCTCCAGCTGTGCTCCGGGCTCATCCAGCAGCTCGTGCCCCAAGAGTGAAGAAGCTGGTGGAAAACTGACCCAGCAATTGCTCAATGCCCCGAGTGCAGAGCAGACAGACCTTGAGCAATGCTAATTCAATGCAAGCAGCCGAGGTAGATGCAACCACAATTTCAGTTTTTCCATCATTATTTCCAATAAGTGCTCCTACAATTTTAAAACTCCACGAGGTTGACAATACAATGGAACAACTGTTCGTGAATTGCACGGTTTAAATTAATTATGAGCCCCAGTGAAGGAAGTAAGATGAACAAGTGAAAAGAGCTCTGCAGGGCTTTTGAAATTATTGTAAAGTTGGGAAAATTGGGCCCACTGTGTCTATTACCCACTTTATAACAGTCGTAACTCGATTGTTTTGTTTGTAGCACTGCTGGATGCTCTCATGGATCTTAAAGCCTTGCCAATTGTTTTATTTATTGGTAATTTTGTTGAGTGCCACGGTAAAAATAAAATAATTGGACTTTGTTTATAGTGCCAAAATATGCTTTCCTGAATGACTGTTTTCAGCAGTCAGTGCAGTTAAATAAACCCATGGTCCGGATACCACAGGGGGGTTTAAGGCGGGTGTTGGTTATTTGCTTTCTGATTATCTTCAGATTTAAATCAAGTGAAGCACAACTGGGTTTCAGTTTTGAAGCAGCTTTTCGTTACTTTCCACTGTGCTTGTATTGAGGCAGACTCTGTGTGGAGTTTTCTCCTCCTCATGATCATCCAAATGCACTCAGACTCACTCCTGTTCTTGCCAGAGGCTTTCCAAGGAAAAGGCAAGTGAAGGGTTTGGAAATAAATGTTTGAGCTGCACTAAACAGAACAATTAAACAATGCTCAGTTAGTCTGTCTTTTCACTTCATTGGTAACATCCAGTTTCAGGTATCATGAAGGGGTCTGATTTTTGGAGATTGACAATATCTCATGCACAGGTCCCTCTGAAGCCACTGAACCACAATAGTGTATTTGAGCACATCTCTGATTCCTTTTGCCTCTCTTTCCCCAATATTTAGAAACATCACAACTAAACCAACGCAGGAAATGTGTATTCTGAAGAAAAGAGGGTATTCTTTGATCAGCCAGAAGCAGGTTTACAGAATCACAGGCAGGCAAAAGGCTCTCAGTACAGAGAAAGATGTGAAACCCAGGAATGATGTGGTTTGGAGGAGCTGCTGTGGCAGAGCCAGGGATGTGGGACACGTGAGGAAGGCAGGGGGATTGTAAGCAGAGAAGCAACAATGAAGGTTGTGGTAAAATCAAGGACACTGGTGTTTTAGTTAGATAAAAATGACAGAATTAGTTGATGCTTATGAAAGCCACCATAGGCTTTCTTTTTTTATATAATTCATTCAGCTCGCCTTTTATCAAGCAAAAAACTGTTTCCAGTTATGCTGTATGAAATTTATCATTTGAAATGAAAACATTCCAGTAAATCACCTCTTTCCCTCCTCTTCTCGCTTCCGCAGAACTCACCAAACATCAAAACACAAAGAAACGAGGAAAAATGAAGCTAAAAACCAAAAATTTGCTAATCTGTTCATTTAAGTGTTGCCTTAACATAGCCACCACGAGGTCTTTGCCATTATCTGCAGCAGGCATATAATTGTGGAAAATTTTAAAGGCCCCATCTGGCTCCCCAGTACATTTATTCTAATTGTGAAAAAGCAGGGATATTCTTGCCTCTCATTAGGATAAGCTCGCTTGCCTTAGCTTCTTTCTCATAACAACATAGGTCAAAGAGGAGACACCTTAATGAGAATCTCGGTACCATAAACAGGAAATGTGGTTCATTTTCTTATCTTCATTTGCAACTCAAAACTTCGTGCCCAAAATGAAAACACTAATTTTCTTTAATTCATTTTTTTTTTGCTTTGTCTTTCTCATGAGTCTTTATCTATTAAGCAGGGCAATTATAGGACATATTTTTATCATAAGTATTAATATTCCCATTTATGAATTGATTTACCAACATAGGAGCAAGGAACTAAAGAACAACATCATTTTAATTCCTTAAGTTTATCTTTGGAAACAGTTGTTTTCACTTCTTCAACCCGCAAATTAGATGGAAAGGAAGAATTACATGGAGTCGAAGCTATTTAAAGTGGAGATGATCAAAAAGAAAAGAGCAGGGCACTTCAGCTTTCTGTCAACACGTATTTTATATGCATCACTTTCAGAGCGTCATACGGAGGCCAAAGATAACAATTCCCCGTATTTTCCCTATGTGCTGGGCAAGAAGAAAGGGTGAAACTCTTCCAAGCTTGTGATTTCATTCCTTACACACAGAAAAAGCCCAGGCTTGTGGGAGGTGCTCAGTCACTGCACTGTGCAATTGCTAAGCTACGAATTCGGGAGAAACCGATGTCAAATGAAATAATCCCAGTTTTATTTTCCTTATGATGCAATGCAGCGTGCATTTCTTGGCTGGTGGGACCTGGCACAGGGAACACAGTGAGCCCTTGTGTCAGGCTGGAGCTGCAAGCCTTGGCCAAGGCTGGCTGGTTTGGGGAATTACTCCGAACCCCACACGGTGTCTGTCTGCTGGAGCTGGGCTATCTCTGTGAAACGGGGTTTGAATGAAGTGCTGCCCTGCTTGGAGCCCATCCACGCGCCAACTCCCAGGCCAAGAGCAGCACTGGCTTTAATTCCATGTTGTCACAAGCAGCAGCTTGAGCTGGTGAAGCTCACAAGCTGCTTGCACAATCCTTTTTGTCAGCTCAGGTGTTATTTCCCAGAGGAAGGCTGCTCTCCTTCAAACCAAGAGGACAAAAGAGGAGTTCTTTAAGGAAAACTAACTTTCCTGTGAGGAGATGCCAGGATATGTTGCCTAGTGCACAAAAAAAAAAAAATCTGTTGCAAACAAAAAATGCAAGTATTTTCTTATGTTTCATATTGATCCTGAGATACAAAACAATTAAAGTAATGTATATCAAGTTGTTACATATTTATTACTCAGTGTAGAATATCTGGGGGTTTGGGATTTGGATTTTTTTTTGAGAAAAACTGCTGAAGGTGGGAGAATTTAATCCATTAGCATCTGGTGAAGGTGAAGTTGCACGAACAGGATGCACACATGTTCCTCCATTGTGTTGTTTGAGAATAAGCACAGCATGTTAGTTCCAGAAGGCTTCTCTGGGAACATCAGGTGTGCTGTTGAAGCCAGTTTTAAATCAAGCACTCAAGTGAGAGGACAGCAAATGGTCAAAGCCGGGATGGCAGCTGGGAATGCTCCAGCTCCAAGATTCACATCTGGATCCAAAAATTGCAACAAGAGCTGATCCCTCCACAAACAGACACATTTACAGATACATCTATATTAATTGTAGCATACAGAGTGCCTGTGTAAAACTGTCTTTCCCCCATTATGTGCACTGGCTTGGGAATAACTGCAAAACTGAGTAGGTGTGTGTGTACCACATTCCTGTCAGCTTGTCCAGATCAAACCAACTCAGGTTTTTAAACATCTGTTTTCTGCATATCTCACACACATCCTGTGTGCTATGAAAATGTGAACGTGGCCTGTGGTTTCATCCAGAATTTAAAATGTTGGACAAAACCCATTCATTTTTCTTCCTCTCAGATGAAAGTATTGCCTTTGATACTTGCATTTGGATATTTAAAATATGTGTCTCCCCAACCAAATTGCAATTTAATTGAGTTGAAATTAAATGCTAGCTACAACAGGCTAGCATTTTTGATATGGTCCTTCAAAGCACTGCCCTTTAGCATAAAAGTAGGTTATGTCACTTTGGGGAATGGGATCATCCCATGAAATCAAATGGCAAAACCATACCAAAGTCACTTTTTCTCTGGCATTTAATTGAAGAGCTCAGTACACAATCATTCTGTGCATTTCCATAAAGCTACTCGAGGGATGACATGTGAAAATAATTTATGTCTGCTTTGTGCAAGGTCGTTAGCACTCATACAGAACACCAATAATGACAATAAACCATCTCGTATACTTATCAAGTTTTCATGATATAGTTTTGTTGGTGGGAAAAAAAAGGGTTTAATGGCAAAGAGTGTGTCTTTTGAAATAGAATATTTAAAGGTTGCTGATGTCTTGATTTTTTTTTTTCTGGGGTATTTAGCTTGTATGTGAAATGCATTAAAGTAGACTCATAAGTGAAATTTCCGTAGAATATTTAAGCAAATTTTAGCTTTAGAAGAAAACCCAGCTGAAGTCATGAAGTGAAACAGCTGCATATTGTAAGAGGGAGTTTTGTTCCATGAGGATGACTTTGGTGTCTGTGCATGTGTGTTCTGCTGCATTCTTTGTGGATGAGGAGAGAATGAAGCACTGACTTTATCATGCATACCTTTATCAACACAGGCTTTGCCCAGAAAGGTTACAGTCTAGGGAGATAAATGAAATCTTAAAATAAAGGCAAAATAATCTCATCCTAAAACATGATGAAGAAGTAGAACTGATACAGGACTTGTTACAGAAGCATTAACTTGGTTAATAAAACTGGTTAATTTAGTTCAATAGTAAAATCCGCAGGAGCCCTAAATTATCTTTTTTCACAAAGCCATCACCACCCTGAGCAATTCCCTTCTACCTAAACCAAGTCGCAAAAGCGAAACATTCCTTGCTGGAGTCACCCAACCTGAGCAGTTCAGTCTGGTGGGGAGGCTCCTTCCATCCCTATCCCTGCTGACAGCACTGGGTTCTTGAAAAAACAAAGTAGTTGAATTGCTTTATTTTTAAAATAAATCAGCAAATAACTTTCACAATAATCCCAGAGTCTTTAGGATACTTGGTAAGAAACCCCCGTGCTGTGCTGTCCTCAAACACACACTGTCCACAGCATCAGTAAGAGCTTTTGCACAGGAAAAGGAATGAAAATGAATTTTGTATCTCTCCTGCAGAGCTTGTGACTCTCACTGGGTCTGATTCACCCCAGTTTAGGTCCTCATGGTCACACTCATCCTCACTTGTGTTTATTCTCCTGACAGGAAGGTAGCACGGTGCAACACTGAGACTTTCAGGGGAGCACACCCTGCTTGTGCATAAAACACCTTCTGCACTTCAACCCCCTCAGACCTTTCTGTTCTCTGGGATCCCTGCTCATGGCACATCCTCTCCCAGCCTGGCTTTGCACACCAGAAATGCCAAAGTGTGTGTGACAGGCCTTCACTGGGCCCACCTTGTACCAGCCAGAAAGAGACGCAGCCCACGAGTCCATCCCGTTCACTGTAGGTGACATCTCCCTGTTGACATCCAAGGCATCTCCATCCATTATCCAGCCTTTTCCTTATCTCCACCCATTATCCAGGCTTTTCCTTACATCTCGCACATCCCTCACTACCTGGCAGCTGTATCCGCTCACCAGCTCTTCCTCGACACTCTCCACATTCCCTGATTAAGATAAAATTTTGTGGACAAAAGAAGAAAGCAGCGTCTCACATGCTGGTTATTGTTGAGGGGGTATTTAATAGCTTTTAAATTCATTTAAGAAAATGGGAGTGGTGAGTCACATGTAATTATTCCCAGATAGATCATTAATTACTTGATAAAGTTTCTACACAATGCTGCCTTTTGCTCTTTTTTTTTGCCATAATGATGGTTATTTGTCATTTATCTCAGTTTGCTTGTCAGTTATTCCAGGTCCTTTTCATGCCCTGTGATATGTATGTAAATATTACAGATTGAGATTGATAAAGGTTTTATAACAAAGGCTGGATTTTTATTGGATTACAGGAGAGTTTATGAGAAACTCATTTGATTATTGTGTTGGAATGGTATCATTTGCACCAGTACAAGTATGGCTGGTTTGGTACCTCATCAGTAACTGCATTTTTCATAGTTGTAATTCAGCTTTAGAAATGTGAGTTAGTTTGAAAATGCCAAAGATACCAACACAAAAATTGCATTTGAGAACTGAAATTGCTCTTTTAAAAATTCACCTGGTTACACTGGGCTTTTCTTCATTTAGTTACAACTTTAGATGAAGTCCTCAGAACTTTAAGCATGAATTAAAGAGTGCATTTGAGCTATATGTTGTGTAAGAATAATCAGTATATAGGCTCTAGCAAATGAACAAGGTGGACATAGAGATTGTTGCCCTTTTCTCCATGGTTTCTTTGGAGAGCCAACCTTACACATTCAGAAAGGAGAAACAGGAGAGGTTGAAATTCAAGGAAAAGCCATTAATTCTCCCCTGTTCTTATAAGTTTGTTAATTCTACTGTTGAACTGATTGGGGCATCCCATGGCAGTGGGGATATTAATCTCTTAATCTACCACTTGCTGTATCCCCAAACATCCCTCTCAATCCAGAGAATCACAGCAGTGCAGAGCAGGCTCAGCACAGAGGTGACACTTGATGACAACATAATCAGAATATCTGTGCCAACATCTCCAAACACCAGACTGACACCAGTGGGTGTGTGGTTTTCTACCAAATAAAAGCAGTGCCAGGTAGTCAGGTGACACTTTGCAGCCAGCACAGCGTGTTACTCCCAGCACTGTGCCCGGATGATTCAAGTGTCTGACAGGGCACAGCTCCCCAGCAACACCTACAGAAAATCTCAAACACAATGATGATAACTTGCTCAGTAGCAGCTGGTGAGCTCAGGGAATGGATTTATCCTCCTCCATAAACACTGGGACATTTATGAGTGAAGGCTGGATTCGTTCTCTGAGACACCCAGTGCTGTTGTGAGATTATTACAGTTATTATTGTGCTGCCAACTCAAACACATCCAGCTGAAATGTTTTAGATTAGCTTTACTGTTCCCCATTATACTCTTTATTTCTCTGTAAATAAACCAAAACAGAAGAACTACCAGGGGGAAGTGTAGAGAGCTGAATCAAACATGTTTACTGTGTTTGAGTTCGGACTGTTCCCAGTCTCCCAAAGACTATGGTCTTCGCCCTAGGGCAGTTGGTCCTTACAGCCATACCACGAGGGATATGTGGCTGTTTTAGGAACCATTTCAAAGTGTCTTTCTTGCAAGGAGGGAGGAAGGACCGTGTCCTGTGAGCTGATAACACCCCAGCCACTCTCGGTGCAGGATTTCCCCCATCTGCTGCCCATTCCCCCGCAGCTCTCCCCGCGCAGAGCCTGGCGGGATGTGCGTCAGTAGCGGCTCTTAAAACTGTCTGTAAAGGCTAAACAAAGCTCAGCAAAGCTAAACATTTGAAAAGATGCCCACTCATTGTCACCCCTAACCAAGCTCAGCTGTGTGTCCAAGCTTCAGACATCCGGGGCTGAAGGCAAAGGCCGAGTAGACACGACTTGGTGTTAGAGAACCTTCAGTCAGAGACTAAATAACACACATTATCACAGGCTTTGGGACTGGGCTCGGCTTTAATTCTCTAGTCCTGGCTGCAGCACCTCTGCAATCTGCATTTAAAAGGTGCTGTCTGCTCCTCACTGGCTGTTTTCAACGCCTGAATTACTGATGCCGTGATATTCTGGGATTTATAACATCTGCTAAATATTTTGGTCAAAATAAAGATTCAGAACTTCAGATACAAATTTCATACGCAAAGCTGGATGCAAAACACAGGTGTGTGACCTAAATAGTTTATTTGTGCATGGAATACAGGATCAGTCTTAGATAATTAACCTAGAAATACCTGTTTGCATCAACAGAGTTCAAAACCTCTGGACTACAGACAGTGATGTGGGAATTGGTTCAGACCACCAACAGAATCCTAAATTTATATTCAAGCCTGGGGAGTTAATGCAAATACACCTCATTAGGCTATTCAAAGTTAAGGCACATTTTACATTTTCTGGTTAAGATATTATTTTGAGAAATAATGAAAACAGACTCTGTCACAGCAGGGTTTGAGATGCCAGCCCTGGGATGTGATCTGCCTGGGCTGGGGCACTGGTGACGTTCGCCCTGCCCTACACAAATTACATTTATATCAGTCACAGAGATAATCTCTGATGCAGTGTGGTGTGGTCATAAAATAAACTTAACTGGAAGCATCAGAATTTCGAAGGTCTTTGATACTTTCTTCAAGTTCCCCTGGGACATGTGTGCTCCCCAGAGCCTGATGTGAAGGCGTTTGAAGTCTACAGAAATCCTTCTGTTGACTTCAGACACTTTGGGACTTGGCTTTTAAAGCTGTGGGTGTAGAAATGAGCTTCATCCCTCTGGATCAGTGTCATCAGCTTTCCTTGCCTTTTAAGGGCAAGCTCTGTTTTTAGAGAAACACTGTGGGATATGAGAGCCAGAAACAAAACAAACTTCCTCCCCCATTACTTCAATGTGACTTGTAAGCCTATCGATTTGGAGCAATAGGCTAATACTTTATTTTTTAGCATCTTGGCTGTGTTTTAAGGATACTGATTGCTGTAGGATTTTAATGAGATTCCCCAGATCCTGATCCAGGCCCACCCAGCCCCTTCCCATGGGACAGTGATGCTCACTCAGCTGGAACAAATTTCAGCAGCCAGTGACGTGGGATAAATCGAACCAGTAGCCTTGAAATAAAACACCTTTCCCAGTTCCCAGCCCACAGTCAATTCATGGTTTAATATTGTTACAGTTAACATGTGTGACTTCACTGCTGATTATCAGAACTGGCTGGTAAGAGGAGCAGAACTTCCCAAAATCATATTTGTGGATGTTTAATTACAGCCCTGTTGTGCACTAAACATCCGTGGAAGACACGTTCCTCTGCCTGGGAAAAGTGCTTAATGTATTTCATGTTAATGACTGAGACACGTTGAGTAACAATTCTTACCAAACTTCACTTCAACTGTTCAAAATAAGCTATATATTTTTTAAACATTCCTTGGAAATATTCTAGTGTCCAAACATTTTATTGGAATAATGTACTTGTCACATTATGGAAGGAGCTGGTCTAGGGCTAATTCAGTACACACAAAAGTTAATGTAAATACTGAATTTCAATAAGGCAAATATTTCACTGTGAGATCTACTGTATTAGCATCCACATATCAGGACATAAACATATAGTTCAGATTAGTGATCCACAGACCAAATGTATCTGTGTAATAGCTATCCTGGGCAATTTTTTTTTAAATGCTGTGATTTCTTTTAGCAAGAGGTGAAGCTTCCAAAAAGAGTGTCATATGCAGAATGGTTTGCCCAGTTTGGATGTTTGTGGGAAGGTCAAGCTTTGACAAAGATGGTAGCAAAATTAGGTGAAGGAATTTTACAGGACTTTTGAACTTATTTTAAAAATTTAAAAATTAACTTGGATAAAACATTCAGTGTTTTGGTACTGAAGGAGGAAAAGAGGACCCTCTCCTGCATGGCTAAAGGAGCAGGTGGAACTAGAAACTCCTTAAATTCCGGTAAAGGATGAGACAATGGAGCCCATGAGAGAACCTGGGATTTGGGCTGGCTGTAAAGAAGTGTTTGTTCTCTTTGAGGAGGATGGAGGGGTGACCTGTTGTTCAGCTCTAGCCCTCAGGCTGCTGCCTCTGCCACTAAATTAGACCTTTTAAAATAAATGAGTTCAATGTTAGATGCCAGCTGGGGGATTCTTGTTGGGCTTTTTAAATGTTTCTGGCTCGAAGCTCCTCCAAAGTTCAGAATTTACAACCTACTAATAATGCCACAATATATGTATTTTTATTAGACTTCCTATTGAACACTAGTCTAATACCTTTGCTGTCTTTATTTATGAGGAGATTGTTTCCAGCTACTGTTAATGTATTTTACACAGCCCATGATGTAATTGTTAAGCAGTTGTAATGAAGATTGAAGGTTTAATAATGCCAAGTGTTACAAATTTCTATTTAATCATTCCTAAATCGATTAGTTACTTTCACCCAAATGCCGGGCCATCGAAGCAGAGAGAGCTAAAGATCTGAACTGCTGTGGCCAGGCTTTGATAAATGGTATTTTGGTGCAGTGGTAATTGAGTTATTGAATTTACTCATCTTCCAAATGATGTTTGCATTGTCTCAGCATATGTGTTTAGGGCCAGGGGAAGGTCATTAGGAGCTTCAGACTGGGGGCATGTTTGGGTTAAAGTGATTTTGAACAGCCAGAGTTGAGGTTAGTCAATTAAAGGAAATAGCACAGAGAAATGTTACAGAAGGCCATGCTATAGGCTGGTCACTAGGGAGGTCCCAAAGGCCTGGTTAAAGGAGTCTAAAGATTCTGTAAGTAAATATCTACCCCCTGCCCCAGGCTCTTTAGACACAGACAAATTGCTGTGAGAGAGGCCCTTCACTTAAAGCACATTTCACCTGTAAACAAATGTCACACTTAGAGAGGCCAAGCCTACAAAGGCCAAGGGAAAACATTAAATGATAACAGCCCGTGTGGGTATAAACACAGCCTTCAATGAGCTTCCTTAAGGGCTGGGACACAGGGAATGCACCCAGGCTGCCCATGTGGGCTGGTGTTTGTGGCAGGGACACCCTGGGCAGGTTCATCCCCAGTGCCTGGGATGTCCTCACCGAGCCCTGCCCAAAGATCAGCTCCACGTTCAGGGCGTGATTACTTTGATGTGGTTAGGCTGTGTCAGAGACACAGTTCAGTAGATAATGTATTTATCTCTCCATCCTGGACACAGCTTGCCAGTGCTTTGTCCTCCCAGGGAGCTCAGCATTTCTGTGTGAGACCATGAGCCGCTGACCACGTCTCTGGGGTGATCGGCTTCCCCCGCTCTGGGTGGGAAGAATTCCCTCATAATTGGCCAGCACCTCTCCTGAGTGACCAGTTACCAGTTCCAGTAGAGTCCAAATACCCAGCCTGTGACTGCTGTCTGCATTTCAAATGAAAACCAAAGGAGTTTTGTCATTTTTCAGGTGTTTCTGACTAATTAGACTGTTAGAACAAGAAAAGAGAAAGAATCAGGAGAAGAAGTCTTTCATGTTTCTGTGTTCTCGCATTAACACCAAAGATGTTCAGAGTACCTGATATTGTCTAATACTCTGAACAGAGTCACAGGGCAGAGCACCCTTGACATGAAAAATGAGCCCACTGTATTTTTAATACTTGGCTAATTGTGTATAGAGACCATTCTTTAGTTTCAAAGCACTGGAAGGGGGATCCTGTTCCATAATATTTCTGTTGTGCAATTCTATAAAGGCCTGTCATTTTATAAACACACTGGTTTATATTTGATTTCTGTCCTCTAAACACTATTTAAATCACAAGTAATAATTTCTAATCTTGTAAAATGCCCAAAGCTTAAATCAATAACCATTTGATGAATACATAACCTGAGGACATTCTGTTTGGCTGAAAAATGATAATTGTGGGAGTGCCTGGCAGCTTTTGTGGTTAAACCTTTGCTTTTATACAATTAAATGGCCGATCCCTTCAAACACTTGACACACTCTTAATGATAATTGCACAAGGAGCTTATTGGGGACGAGTGAGACAAAGACCTTTCTCTTGGTGCCTGTAAAGGATCAGCTGGGAAGCCAGGGTGGTCTGGCTCTTCTGGGTGACTTTTTGGGTCACTGCTCATGCTGTGTCTGCAGTGTCCCCTCTGCTGGCCTGCCCTGCTGCTCTGCCACGGGTCCTGTCCCTCAGCCACCCTCAGCTGCTGCTGCCACAAGCCCTTCCCTGGGCTGGAGCATCCCCAGCTGCCCCCAGGCCAGGCCGGTGTTCCCTGGCAGAGCTCAGCCCTGTGTCAGGGGACACATCAAACACCCCAGGACACCTCTGTACCCAGTGGGGCAGTGATGGCAGTGGAATCCTCTGCAGCCCTTCATGGTCAGTCTGCACCCTTTTGTGAGATCTGAGCCCAGTAAGGGACTGTCAGACACCTGCAATAATACACAGACCATGGGATTGGCTCCTGGAGGCACGGTGTCTTACCTGGGAGTAATAGACCTCAGTCATGTGTTAATATGAAAAAATCATTCCCATCCCTCCCTGTAATGTTCCTCGTCTCCAGCAAATTCACTCTGGAGCAGAGGCAGTTCCTTCCTCCCCAGTTCTAAAACTGCCCCTCCAATAAGCCCAACCTGGTTTGCAGGGTGCCCAGGTGCAGAAGGAGTTCATTATGTTCAGAATGATGTTCTGCCCTGTCGTTTGTAGCTGCTGAGTCACTTCCAGCCTCTGCAGTTGCTCTGCCATGTGCCAAATTTGTAAAATCTTGTTCACATTTCGTTCCCTCCCTTCACCACAGAGCAGCTCTTCAGGGGAGGGACATGGAGCTGACAATTACAGCACCTCCCGCTGGGAAGGACCTGTAGGACATCCCTGGCCATCAGGCTTTACAGGAACACTTAAGAAGTATTTTTTGCCTTTATTCCCTGTGTTGATGAAGTTAAAAAGTGAGGCACGAGCAGTTTGACTGTAAGATTAGAGACCAGCCAGGAAAATTGTTTGATGTACTGCCATTCCTTTATATTGACTCCTGTATCACTCAGAAGTGAGGGGGTGTGCTGGTCACCCACAAAAAGGTGGCAGAAAATTAAACACTGATTATTTTTTTCTTTAATGATCACTAGCAAAATAAACAGAGCATTTAGAGATTCTGGCATGGATGAGACAGTGAGCATTTATTTTCTGTACTATTCTAGCCACGGTGTCACCCAGGACCGCATCTCACATGACGAGGAGCAATTAAAGGAAAATGTGTCCAGGCTATGCCCCTGCCAAACTGAATCATGGCCCTTCTTTTGGCAGCCTCATGCATGAATCCCTCCCCTTGGGGAGCACCAGGCAGGAGCTGATTTGCCAACTGCCATGAGCCATACATTTTTTTGTGCATGGATGTCATGTTAGTGACATTACGCACTGGTTGAAAACAGAGTTTGTACATCAGCATCAAGGGCTTTTTTTAACAGTGCTCAGATACTCAGAGATGAACAGCAGCACCCAAAGGGAGAGGCAGTGTCCCTTCACAGGGTGTTTGCTTTGTTCCAAGTCAAAATTCACAGCCATTTGATTTTAAGAGACACTGTACAATATATACAGATAAAAGTGTATTAAATTATCTAGTTTGAATATAAGCAGCTGTGGATATGGTAGCTGAGAGCACCTGGGGAATTTTATACCACAGACATAGGATTTTCTGTACAATTTATTCAATTAAACTGTGAAAAGTGTCTAAAAGAGTTATTTGAAGGGCTTTTGTTCTCCTGCACAATCTCTGCCTCCCACTCCTTTCTTTTGTACTGGTCCCAGAACACAGCTCAGGAAGGAAATAATGAAGGGAGAAGTATCTTGGAAGGACACACAGCTCCACAGCAGAGCAAGCTTAGCAACATCACTCCCAGTATGTCTGGTTCCTAGAGGAGATTTGAATAACCGTCCTGTATATTTCACACAAACCTACTCATTAGAATTCAACATGCTTGTATTGCCTCCATAGCAAACATTGTTTGTATTTCAAACAAAGACATCTCACCTAAAGGAGCTAAAGGAACGGTGCAATGACTTACAGACCAAAGCACAATAAACAGAGTGAGAAGCCTTATACAGAATAACATCTAATCTATGTAAATATGTATTTAATTCATCTGGACGTAGCTGCAACTCAGCTTGTTCCAACAGCCTGATCAGCTTGGCAGTAGCATTCATATAACACCAGAACTGGGATTTTGCTGCCTCAACATCCAAGTTTTATGCACTGTGGAATGTCAGGACTGGCCTTCAGATACTGCAGGACCTTCTGAGCCCTGAATCCCACCTGCCAGGTGCATGGGTGTCTGAAGGAACCTTGGATGACTCTGGGTGTCTGTATCTACATTTCCATTTTAATACTATGCTAAGAGAAATGTAATATTTCTTGACAACAAAACGCAGCTTTGTTAATCCAGGTTTGCCAACACAAATCACCCAGAACTCTCTTCCTATCAAGTCTCCTGAAAAAGGAAAAGATCAAAACCTCTGGTGGAGCTGGAGATGCTGCTCCAGAAGCATCAGAATGCTGATGCTTTCTCTTAGTGCTCTTAGGAGATGAATAAGATTTTGGGGATCCCATCCTCAGTCCTTCATTTCTTATATGTCTGTTACATGACCGAAGCTCACATTGTGAACCTTTTTCTTACTTAAAAACCATCTCAGATCCCTGTCCTGTGCTGCCTTCACAGAGCAGCACCTTCTGAACCCAGCCCTGTTTTACAGGGTCCTTGTAGGTGTCCTGTTCCTGTCCTTGCTAAAGACTAATTGTGGCACAGAATTGCACTAGTATTGCCAATAAACACAGATTCAGGTTCTGAAAAATGCAACTGTAAAGTGTTTCACACAAGAGAGGAATCCTAATATACTCTCAAATTTATAATTAGTCATTACAGTCATTAAAATCTGATAAAATTCCCTTAACCTAATCCACCCATTTTTAATTGAAATGTAGTTGTTATCAATCAGTAAGAAAGATCCATTAATTAGCTGGGATCATCCTGTGAACACAAAAGCTCCTACTGGTGATTAAGTGTAAAGTTCACTGTAACAAATTCCAAGTCTGAATAATTCAGTACTCAAAAGTACTATTAGTATTTGGAAAATTTTATAATTTTTCCACACTAACCTTAATACAGTGAGTGAGACTGTGTCTGTGTGTGGTTACAGCATGACATGAGTTTTACCAGAATCTTAATACCCTAAGTGAAAGTGCAGAGCAGACATAATTGATAAATACCAGAAGGTCAAACATGAACCAGGTCCTATAGTCATGAAACTCAGCCTCCTTATAATTCCCAGAAAACAGAGAAATTGGAAAAAAATCCAGACTTTCAGAGCTGACTGCTTTTCCAGAATTGTACTTTTCATTTGCAGCAGGGCTTGGTGCTCTCATCACACAGCTGGAGAGAGAAAGGATTGGTTTGTACTCCCTGCAGGCTTCCAGGAGGCAGGAATACCTACAGTGGGTCCATTCCTCCAGGAAAGGTTCTCCCTGCTCGCTTTTTTGCTTTGGTGATGTGCATTTCCCACATCTCAGCACATGTTCCTGGAACTCCTCATTGCCTGATCCCTGCACAGGGCTACGAGCAGCACTGAAGTGCTCAGACCCTCAGCAGACCTGGGGAGGGCAGTGGGGTATTTCAGAGCTGGGACACCTGACAGAAGGGTGGGAATGTTTCTTCTTTTCAGCAGCAGTTCATTGCTGCAGATCAGGGCTTTTCAGGACAAACTCACTCAAAGTTGAACAGCTTTTCACAGCCAACACGTAATTCAAAGACATTTAGCACAAGCAGTTGTCCAATTTATCATATCTTGGAGTGCCAGCGTTTTTAACAGAATTAACAAATAGGCACCTCATGGCAAGCAGGGTGAAATTACTCTTTTTTTGTAATTAGACTTCAGATAATATTATATTATGTAGTTAAGGGAAAAGAACTTTGCCTCAAATTTCAAAGTGGTGAATCTCAGTTTAATTCTGCTAATGGCACTTAACACAGATGGCTAAAAAGAGTAATTATCTTCTTTAGCTTTCTGCCACCTGCCACAAATGAACTGTTTTCTTTAATTGCTCAGAATTACTCTTAATCACACAAAACAGATACTTAAACTCCAGTCACATATTGCAACTCAAGAGCAAGGCTTTAACCCTAAACATGCGACTTTAGAAATTGGCCCCCTGACCAAGAGCACAGTGCCAGGGTGTGCTGTGACAGTTGGAAAGATTAAAACAATTCATCTTTTCCCTTCCAGGTCAGAGCAAAGTTTGCAGGCTAATCACACAAGTCCTGTAGTCTGAGCCAAGTAATTACCAGAGCAACCAAAAGGCCATATCCGCAGCAGCAGGAAAAAATTCACACCATGTCTTCCTGTTGGTTCACTTTCTCCAACAAATGGTCAGTTTTAAAAGCCACACCATCAGACTGATAGGAGAAATGACTTATTGAAGAACTGAAAGGTGTAACGTTAACTACACCAGACTGATGAGTCAAAGCTTTTCAGATTCCTGGAGATAAGGCAACAGATAAAATAATCCCGTTTCCATTGGGGAATCATTTCCAATAAATCAATGTTAGGTGTTTAAAAATCCCAACATGACACCTGTTGGAAATTTCTGGCTGCATTATATTTTATAACAGCAATTCTTGCCTCCCACCACTCAGAATTCATGTGTTTGTTGGAAGAACAGTAATTCTTCCCTTCTTCTTTACTACTGTTCTTGATGTCTGAACCACATATTCAGATTTCACAGAATAATTCAGAAACCATCCCATTAGTTCTGCCTCCTGACCACCACATTGAATTGAAAAAGCACAAATGCAAATCCTGAGTTTTAGCTAGACCTCTGTGCTTAAGAGAAAGGAAAAGCACCAAACTTAGTGTTCCATGAATTATGAAGTCTGTAACTCACTGTCACCATTTCCTCCAAATCTGTTAGAGAAAGTTCACAATAGAATTTACACACGGGGTGCTATGAGGAAAATTAGAGTGGTCACTGCTTAATAAGAGCGCTGTAAGTGAAAACCAGCACCAAGCAGACAGTTTCCCTTCTCCATACAGAATAGTCTACAGTAGAATTGATCTGTATTACACCTTTTCAAGAACACACACTGGTTTTGAAAAATTATTCCATTATTTTGAGATTAGATGAACTGATGAATACTGCAGTTTAGCATCGTTTTTGCTGTTACACTTTGTATTTTTAAATTTGTGAGTGGCAGAGAGAAAGGAAATCATTTAGAAGCACAGACCTGGAAAACAGCTTTAAGAAGCTTGTATGTGTTCACCAATGTCAGGATAAACAGAGCCCTAAACCATGAATGAGCAATGACTGAGGAACTCCACAGTAAAAGATTCCTGAATTTGATCTTTAAGGAAATTAATTATCTATGACACTAACATTGTACACCAGGGCTTTGCACTGTGCTACAACTTGGTGAGAGTTTCTGTTTCATAAATTGCTTGACCCAGCCTGATTAACACTTCTAAGAGAGTCTCAGCTGTACAAAAAGTCCGTGAGTAGGTGTGAGAAAGAAAAGGTCTGACAGCACCATTGCCCCTGTGTATTTCTAACACAGCAGGGAAGGTTGGTCTACTAATAGTATTTACCTTTGTTTCTTGGTAAATAGCAAACTATTATTGGACAATTATAGTAAAGGTCAAGATCCACTATTTTTTTTTCCTTTTAAGAAACACGTTTACACATGTTTAGCTTCATCTAAAAAGTGCTTTTCATAGAATAATGTAGTGCAGCATCATTAGAATGTATCAGACCTTCTGACACTGACTTAATTCAATGGTAGAAGATAAGAATTTTCAGTGGTGCCTGCTCAGGTGTCCTTATTGCCATCCCGCTCCAGCTTCCATCTGGGTTTGTGACAATAATACCAATAATAACAATGACTCGTAAAGTGTAGCTGTTTTCATATAAACATTGTCCATTTGACAATAGACTTTTATAATCAGCTCTGCTGGCGGCCAGCGAATCACTGCTGGTGTGTTGGTGCTGGGAGGGCACAGGGCTGCAGGAAATGAAAACAACTTCAGAAGAAGGAGAGATTAAATACAATCAATCCATCACAGCACGATAAGTAACGGGCTCGCAGAGTTTTAATGGACTAAACAGTGTAATGTGTTTGGTTTGGGAACCGCAGAGTTTAATCAAGTATTTTTACATTTTTAAACAGGAAATGGCCTTTTCTGCAAAGGATATACACATTTGCAGTGCATAAATCAGTTCCTGAGTCCCAGGATTCTGATCTCATGGTCTTTACCATGCAATTAACTTTAACTCTTTCTCTGAGAAAGGCCTGCTCATTCTGGCAGTGTAATGTGATGTGATGAGTTGTCGCTGTTGTTTTTCCATATATCCCAGCCTGGCTGCTGGGAATGGGATCAGGAAGGCTCCTGGAGAGGGCTGGGCCCAGTGTGGGGTTTCTTTAGCACTGTACAAATGTCAGGTTTATTTAACACTGTCCAGGTTTCAGGCAGGACAGCAGGTAGCTGTGACAGCTGTCTTTTAAATTATGCAGAAAAACAAGCTGAGGACAGACACAGCTGAGCAGTGGCTTGTTAAAGGAATCTCCTGGATACAGCAGTGGTTATTCCTTCAGAAAACCCACGGCATCACTTTGCAACAAAATCAGGTGAAATTGAGGGTGCATGTACTTCCTGACATGCTTGCCAGGTACTGTGGTATAAATAGCTATTGCCAACATAAAATATGCACAGCCTCTCACACACAAATATCCCTCGTCTGAGATTACTGATAACTTATCTGCACCCAAATTAGATGGAAAATGGACAAAACATGTATGGTTAATATACCCCCTCATAGACTACTTTAGAGAAACCTGGTTCATGCATTATACATTAATTTGGCCAACTGCACATGCATGGACAGGATATTACGGTGATGAAGGCGACCACCTTGTCAGAATGTAGGGGACACATTAAAACTCCACTGAATGACACCAGGACTGGGAGCCCTGCAGCAGAGCTCAACCACAGACTCTTCTGGAAGCTGAAAAGGGTGCTGGGAGTCCCATTCTCTCCAAAAAGTCAGATGCCTCTGAATGTAATCTGTGTACAGATCCCCCAGTTTACAGGCAGAGGATCCCCGCAGACCATTGGCTTTGCTATCTCCTGCACAAGAAATAATTTCAGTATTAAAGCTTGAATTTAGGAAAGTCTCGTTTACCTAAGTTGCTTTTTCCCCCCTTTCTAATTAAAAACTAAATGCTACAGTGAGGAAGAAAATATGACTGCAGAGAAAGCAAATGTTTGAAACACTTTCAAACAAACACTGAAACTGAATGGAAAATGTTTGAAATCAGTGTTCCTTTGTAAGTTACGGGAAAGGTTTTCTGAAGCATTCTTTAAGGAAGACATACCATACAGAGGGAAGTGCTCATGCCTGTGATACTGAATGGAAAAATACTTGAAAATACCAAAAAACAAGAAGTCTTCCTCCGCTTTAAAGTAGATTTTAAGTAGAGTGTGTTCTACTTTAACACCTCAGTTGAAGGATTGAACTAAAACTACACATGAACAAGACACTGCTCTGCTAAACTGCTTGGCAGAAATGCAACATAAACCAACAAACTGCTGGAGAAAACCAGTCTGGCTCGGAATGCATTGCTGTGATTCCAGGTTCCTGTTCCCTCATGATGCACCAATGTAAAGAGACAGCCTCATGTAGACAGCTTTCACAAGAAAAGTTATGGACTACTTGAATTAATATAAAATTATAATGATAAAGTGATAGCAGGGAAATAGATATAAATTCATATGCCCCAAAAGCTTGAGAATTTTATTTTTTAAAAAATAGGAAAATGCATTAAGAAACTGCATCCCTGGGTGAAAGCATTTGACCTAATAAAACTGTTATTTTAGATGGTAACCTCCATTTCTCTCCCTTCTTTCACTGGCATTTGTTTTCTATTCATGTGCTTCCTTAGTCCTGTCTTCTGTGGTATCATGCCACCATGAGCAAAGTGACAGACTTTTGTCTCTGCTGGATTAATCAGTGTGTTCTTTGATCCATAACATATGCTCCTCGCAGACATTTAGCGTCAACATACTCAAGATTTGTGGTCTGGCAGTTTGGTGCCTGATGTTAACCTGGCTGATAGACACTTTGGAGTATTTAATTTTATTTTTTTCTTTAATGGAGCCTGCCTTTCATCCATAGTAGAGCTTAAACAACAGAGTTAAATATGTGATGTTAAATGTTTGGGTTCATAGTTGGGCTTGAAGATAATTTTTTTTGGCGGGGGATGAGAAAGCACTGAGTGGCTCCAAGGCAAATCCCAGCTCTCCATAGGCACCGTGTGGCTATTTTGATGCAGATCTTACCCCAGGGTCTGTGTGTCCATGGCCAGGGAAGAGGACAGGAGCTCCACAGCACCAGTCCTGGGGTCTGTCCCAGAATACTCTGACACTGCCCCAGGGGCACAGCCAGGCTCCACAGCCGATGGAAAACCAGGGAAAGTTACTTCAGCTCCCAAAAACTGGGCTGCTGTGACCCAGGGCTGAGAGGGCTTTGAGGTGAGAACCCAGACTCTGTGTGCTCAGATGGTCCTGGTGGGATGCAGGAGGGCTGTGCCAGCCCACAGCATCAGGAGGGCAGTTCCCAGGGAATGCCACTCCTCACCCGGCTGATTCCCAGGAACAGGGAGCCACACAGGCACTGAAAGTGGGTGGTTGGTAAGGGAAATAAAGCCTTTATTTCCTCTAAGTGCTGTGTCAAACTGCAGAAAGTTGTAACAGAGGAAACTGGCAAGGGCAGGGAAAAGAACAGAAGAAACAGGGGGCAAACCAAGATATTTTTCCTTTAATGTATCAATTAAAGAAAGGATATCAATTAATGAGATTCCAACAATTTAATTATTTTTCATGGAGAGGTGCAGCATGTGATTTATGGCTCAGCTACTCCTTTACTGATCATGCTGCTATAAAGGGCTACATAATATATTGCTTTCTGCTATGGCATGCACAGCTAGAAATGGCAAGTATAAAATGGGATTAACTGCCCTCAAAATAGTCTGGGCTTGAAATTACTTGTGCAAGGCTGATGTCAAAACTCCTTTTGACTTCAGAAGATGCTGAATTACCTCCTCATCCTCATCTCCTACTGCACACAGGCACATCCCTGTCTATGGCAGACTGGGCCCCAAAATAGTCCATGTAATTCAGAGCAGGGGGGATTTTTATTATTTTTTTTAAAGCATTGTCCTGCCATGAAGAATTAAACAGAAAATGAATGGGGAAACCAAATGTCAGCTGCTCCCTTAGACTTCAAGGTTCAGGAAACTGCTTAGTGGGAGTAGGAAGAGACTGGCAGGCTGAAATGTAAGAGAATAATTGCATTATAAGAAGATTATGGAAGATTATTTTTCTTGCGGGCCCCAGATTTCTGCAAAAACAATCCTGAATTGCATCCTACATGGCAAAATGAATTCCCCCATTCCTCCAAACAACCGGGGTTTATTAACTGCGTCTTCCTTTGGTGTGGGCAAAATTAAAAATGGGCTTATATTGCAAAACATTCCATGCATCCTTCTTTCCTTTGACAACGTGGAGCTTGATGTGATTAACAACGTGGCAGCTCGTAGCAAGAGGAAAAATAATTTGTTTTTTTTTCAATATACAACTCCCCTAATAATGCAGAAATCAATATGCATCCTGGGAGAGGTCCCCAGCAGAGGGCTGGGGAGCAGGGTGGCCTGCCTTCATTTCCCCATCAATGTGGGGCTCCTGCAGCCCTGGGTAGCCTGGCTTTTTTTTTATTTTAATGTTTAACTATAACCACTGGGACTGGAATCAGAGCTTCTTGTGGCCCAGTATGAATATTAATAAGACACTGGGCCATGGAGTTCCTGGCTGATTTTGACAGTTTAAAGGATCAGTTAGTTAATTAGAAGATGACATGGCACATCGCATCCCTTGGCTCCGTCCTGCCTTCTGTCTCCTCTTTTCATTTTCTTTCTTGACATGTTAGATTACACCATTACTTGTAGTTTCACTTGTTAGCCACACCATGAAATGAGACTATTTTAAGCTGTAATTATTGTGATTTCTCTCCTCCGCTAAGAACATGAAACTCAAAAGAAAGCAGAGAGCAACTTGAATTTCAAAGACTTAGGAATACATGCCTGGCAGTTTATAACCTTCTGACTACAGCCAAGAAACAGAAAAAAAAATTAAGTAGCACAGAAAATTGTGTTGATCGTCATACTGGCAAGCAATGTAGTGTTTTAAGTAGGCACCCCCATCATCTGGGCTTCATTTCTGACTTAATTAATGCTTTCATAGGTGTATTTCTCCGAAATCCAGAGTCTCTTCCCCCCAGCCATGAAGTGATTGTGCCTCTAGACATGTATGTGCAATCCAGTACATTCACATCCTAAACAGAGTCTGAGTTTGCTGTCATCACCATGGTCAGAACAGACACAAATGATGTGAAAAGAAAGCACAGCACTCTGCAGAACCCTCTCATTCAGGGGAACAACAGAGGAGAGCAAAGATAGGCAGGGGATAGAAATGTCATTGAAATCTTATTTCTCATCTACACCTGATACCTCAAAACAGTCGAACCACAATGCAAAACAAAAATATTTAAAATAAATACAGTCACACCAAAGATCATGCAAACTTTAAAGTTCTGCACCCCAGGTTCATGCTGCAGTCAGCCACCAGGATGAAAATTCTGGACGCATAATACAACTTAGAAAGAAACACAACCACTTGTTTTGTCTGTTACTAGATAGTCTCCTTAATTAATATTTGTATTCTAACTTCCATTCTGTCTGTAAAATTCTTATCGAGGACATTGGTCTATTTCTGCAGAGAAATGCAGAGAAACATCAGTCTGCAGGAAAACTGGAATGCAATTTCTGGATTAGGGGAAACCAGCAGCTCTGGGGCTTCACTGGAAATGACAAGATTAGTGGCTCAAAGTGTCTTCTGATAGGAAAGATCCTTTGTGGGTTATGATTCCCTGTGTACTTTGCTTTTTCTTTTATCAAATATTTATGTTTGTGTATTCATTTCAATACTGCCTGATCAATACTGCTTATCAGAAAGTGTATTTGGAGGGAAGAAATGGCAGAGGAAGTACAGCTGAGGGATAACTCGATGCAGTTGGCCAATACAAGAGCCAATGTGGGTAATTTATTTCTTTCATTAAGGTAAACTTGTCACCTCCTATTGATTCACAGGGCTGCCCAGAAACAGAGTGCTAATAACAGGTGGAAATCATTTCCATTGCCACTGAAGATAAAGCCAGGTGATGTGACCTGGAGAAGAACAAAGTTGGGAGTTATGTGCCCTCCAACAGCAGTTAATGCTCAGACTTGATGATCTCAGAGGTCTTTTCCAGCCTAAATGCTTCTCTGATTACATGACTTTCCTCATTGAACCAGAATTCCTTGCTCAAGATGAGCCAAGTAAGGCATAAAAAGTGTCCTTCTCGTGTCAGAAGAGGCATTAGTGCCTTAGAGTGTCTTTTATCCAGTCAAGGGGTTTGCAATAGGATTGATTTGATAATGAAATGAGACGTGAACCAGCATCGCTGCAATTCCATAGGCTGGTGGGATTACACTGCAAAGAGGGTAAATGGGGAGCAAATGTGGTGCTGTACTGTTGGTGTGTTTCATGAGCTGCACAATGGAAATCTGCACTGGGTAGGACCTGAGCCACCTTTTGTGTCCTCCCAGAGTTTCAAGATTGGTGGTGCTGGGAGAGCGCGGGTGAATTCCCAGCACAGGCACAGCCTGGCTCTGGGACTGCAGCCAGCCAGAGTCCCCATTTCCCTCTGTCCCTCTCCTCCTACCCCACACACCTGATCTGTTTTGCTGCACTTCTGCTGCAGCACAGACCCTGCTGTCCCCTCTGAGAGCCCACAGTGGAATTAATCACACACACCAGCTCTGGAGCTAGTGCCAGTCTCCTTCAGTGAAAACACATCTTTCCCAACTTCAAAGACAGAAATGAACACTTACATTTCCTTTGTTCCTAAAAGACTCGAAGCCCGTCTCATTGAAGGTCTGCTGTCTCCTGGGTCTCCCTGCATAGGAGCTCTAGCTGAGAATTAGCAATCAAACACCTCATTGTCCACCTGAACCTAGAAATGAAAACAAAGGCAAACATATAAGCAAGTCCTTTCATTCTGACTGCCAGTTACCATTAATACTTAATATTCCCACGTACCCCTTTCATCGGGTGGTTAATATAAAACCTAATGAAGCATTCCTGTTTTGCTCTGTTTCATATTAAGTGTGGAGCAGTAAAAACTGAGAAATGAAAGTTAATATCTCTTCAGATAGAAATGGCTTAAAATTCTTGATATGAATACAGTAGCTAAAACACAAAAGTGAAGACTGTGATCCTTAGCAGGTCTTGGCAGTTTCTGGCCATAGGTTATTAAGCATTGTTCAGCTGACCCTAAGGGGACTTCATCTGGAGACGTTAAGGTCAGAGAGTAGAAGCACTTGGACACAGTCAAATGGATTTTACACCTTTGTATCTCTCTGACATTACTGTTTTGCTTCAGCAAACTGCCTAATATCAGATATATCCTACTGGGTACCTTTCTAAATCACTTCAATTTTCTTTGTCCCTGGGCTACAGTTATATGATCAGGAGCCAAAGCTATCACAGGCTATGATATACTATTTTACTTGCTCGTTTGTATTAGAATGAACTTTATTAGCTTTTGGGGCACATGTCTATCAGTTTTAAAGATGAAGTGCTATGTCAATAGTTTTTATGCAGCATTCAAGTCCACCGAATCATTTGGCGTGCTCTGAGATTATTAAAAGTGTATTATCACTTTTACAGAGAACATTCTTATTTTGAAATAGCCATCACTCATAGCAGCCTGTGCATACCAATACTGTCTCTCTAAAGTGATATTTCACAGCAAAATCAAAATGGGGATTGATGCTCTGTAAGTAATTTCAGATTTGAGAGCATGTGAACCCTACAAACACAAGTGTATAACTAACATTTGACTCCACACTCCCGTACTTTCATTATCCACTTTCTTCCTTTAAATCTTCCTAATTTGCTATTGTATATTCTTCTAACTGCTAACAATAACCATAGCACTTTCACCATGTAGAAACTGACAATTTGTGTAAGCTTAGATTTGTCATTCTTCTTAAATAGATGCTGCCCAGTTAAATAACCCGTAAAAAATTACAGAAATTAGTTTGGCCGTTGTAGCATCAAAACCAGGAAATCAAAGATGCTTTTTGTGAGGAAGTTGAGGTTTCAGCTAACATGGAAGAAGCTTTCAGAACACAAACCCAGCCTGTAATCAGATTTTCTCATTTCCTTGCCAGCCTTCCGCACTTTTGGTTTTGTGGTTCACACTGGCTGCTTCCATTGTGTCACAAATGGGAAAGGGATGAGGGATTTGAGCTAAAGGACGAGGAGTGTGATCCTATTCCAGGTCCTTCCCTCGGTTGGACATCGCGAGGCTGGAAGTGTCGCAGCTGGCAGATGGTGATTTTGGAGCTGGTTATGCTCAGGTGAAAGAGCAGCCCCTTTTTGATTGGTTCATTCTCTGGCCTCGGCAGCTCAAACCCTGTTTCACCCGCTGCCATCACAGTGTCATCCCTGGAAATCCAGTGTGCACATCCTCAGGTTCAGGGATCATCTTTTGTCTTCAGCTTTGACCAAGACCTCTTGGCACTGCCGTAATCGACACCCAGGGAGGCAGCCCAGGGGAGGAGCAGTTCCTTGCTCCATAGGTCAGCCCTCCTGGTTCTCCCCACCCCAAGGTCTCATCTCAGTGGCACATTAAACAGTTATTTACCCTATTCTGACCTCATCGTTCTGCTTCATGAAAGACTGAATTAACACAATAGTGTTGTATCTGCTGGCCCTGCAGTGCTTACAGGGATGGCGCTGTGATGCTCCTGAAACATCACTGCCTCTCTCAAGTGGCATAAATTACAGAGATATCGGACTTTTAAAGAGCCTCAAGGACAGAACAGTTCCTTCAGCAGTTTAACAATAAGTATCATTTCATTTAAGTTACTTCTGAGGGTTGGAACTCTTTCAGAGATGCTAAGTGGAGCAAATAAGGATCTCAAGACTTCAGCATTAACTGATGGGAACAAAGCCAAAGTTTTACATTTGCTTTCACATCCTCTCTTGTGGTATGTTTTAGTTTAAATATTTTGGCTCAGTCTTGAAGCTTCCAATGCATAGGCAGATTGCTATGCCCACATGCAAAAAAACCCCACCAGAATTGAGATTTTTTTGCTGTTATATTTAGAGTATGTATTTAATTATTGTGCCTGCACGATGCCGTAGAAAATCCTGGTTTGCTTTCACATATTCAACAAAGAACTTTTCAGAAGGGTATTTTTAAATTAGATCCACACTAATTGCATGTATTATTAAGAAGCCAACGCTTCACAGCTATCAGTGGGCTGTGTTATTGAACATTTTCAAATAAACACAGGGAAACAGAACTCAGTCTGAACACATTCCCAACAGAGGCACTCGAGCTTTAATAAAGGTAACCCAATGGTTATAATTAGAAAGCACACTTTGAAAAATCCCAGATACTTAAAGTACGGGTGTGTAACACAGTTCTCTTTCACACCACTCTGGGTAACCATAATCTGTACAGTTCCATGACTTCTGTTTATTTAACACACCAAAGCAAGAATTATTTATAAAGTCACAGCTGTTCTTTTTCCTAGCTTTTGTTTCTCACAAGTCTTAAATATTTGTAAAAACAAGAAAAGTAATTAAAGTATTGATACATTAAGCAAACGCTTCCCTAATCACGTTGCTTAAATAGGAGTCCCTTGTTTAAACAGAACTTGCTGAGTATATGTACAGAACTATAACGTTAAATAGTTACTGCATGGTAGGAAAGCCAACTTGCATTTAAAGAAACCAAATAAACAATGCCAAGCCATGGCTGATATCGCAGGCAGCCACTCCAGCGTTAGGAACTCCCAGCCCCGAGCTGGGTTTGGTGTGTGGCCAGCTCCGTGCAGGAGCTGTGTGCCATCTGCTCCTCACACAAAGGACACGGGTTTATTCTCGCTGGTGGGAACTGCTGTCCGAGAGCCAACCCTTGGCAGCGCCAGTCCCTACCCTTGAAAAGCTGGCAGAGAGTGCTTTTTAGCCTTTGAGTCCCCTAATAATGATCCCCTCCAGGGTGCAGGTCCCTCATGAGTGCTTCATTTCCCTCTTTATTCTGATTCACCATCCCGTGCAGACAGGCAGGACACCTGAAGTGCATCAGTCTCCCGTGGATTCCCCTTACCTGCCAGCGCCTGGCAGGCTTAATCAGGGAATAAATCAAACATTTAAACAGCAAAATTTATATTAGGGTTGTAGTTGCAAGCGGAGAGATTGCAGATTGAAACTAAGACACATACAAAAGTCAAAACCAGCCCGTGGTCTGTGGCAGCATTCCCTCCTTGTCTGTCCAGGACCTCCAGGGGATGAGAGCAGCACCCTCCCCTTTGTGGTGGCCCATGCAGTCTGGCTGCTTCCCACCTTCTTCTGTTCCCTGGGAATTAGCTTTTGGACATAAAAGCAAATGTCTGATAGTCGGAGCCAGGTATTGTGGCGAAGGGGATTTTGCAGCCGTGGTCACACGCAGGCAGTCAGGGAGTGAGTAATCTAGATAAATGCTAATGAAAGCTCTTGCTGGCACCTTGTGTATTCAAAGGCTATTTCCTATTGTTCCCAGTCAGCTGGCTCGCTGACTTCCCATTCAGCCTGGATTGCTCAGATTCAGCTGGGACCACTCTAACATTCCCATTACACGTGATATAAACCCTCCACTGCCGTACATTTGGTTAAGCTCATTATCTGTGGCCCTGGCGAGACCACACATGACACGTTGTTAGCGCAGATGACAGATCCCATAACGAGCTGCCTGATCTGGGCACGCCAAGGGAAGCCGCGTTACCTGCCCCAGGTCCAGCAGGTGGTGATGAGGGCTCCTGTAAGGCACCAGGTTTCCTTGGTAAATAGGTTATAAAACAAGTGTAGTCACACAATTGGCATCCAGCCCAGCCCAGCAGCCCGTGTGGCTCTCGCTGCCTGGATGGGTCCAGCAGTGAGGAGCACTGAGAGCATCCCTTTGTTCTTGATATCCGTCCTCCCACCTCACAAAGAGCCATCAGGAAACTCCTCAGACATTTTGGCATCGCTCACCAAACTCGTTTGAAGTCTCACAAGAATTAAACTGGAAGCTTGTACCAACTTTGTGCTGAGAACACACAAACTGCAACAGCTTAGAGCTGACCAAATTTAGCAGATTTCACAGGGACAAGGCAAATCATCCCAGTGCCAAACTGCAGATTCTTGTTTCAAATTAAGTTGATACTAAAACCCTCTTAAAGAAAACATCCAGAATTTCAGAACATAGGCAAACATTTTTTTCCCTGTAATCTTACTCTTGGAAATGACTGAAACTTCAGCTCAAATGCACCGTTAAAGGCAGAAATCAGCACCAGACAATGCCCAGAACACAAGTTTACAGCCCAAATGTTTGAAGTTTGGCAAAGTACTGTAAAAATTAGTCTGTATTGACCCAAAGCAGTGCTGCCATTTGTGCCTATGAGATGACTAGGGAGGTACAAGTTATATTTCAGTAATAGAAACATCTCCAGTGAGATGGGCGCTGGCCTGGCTCCAGGAGCAGCTCATTCACCAGGGTGAGCTCTTTGCTGCTTAGGCCGTGTCAGCTGGAGAATCCCAAACATCACATTTATGGGACCTTCCACTCACACATCAAAACAAGTCTTTTGCTGGGCTTACTCTCCTGGCCTGATTTAGGGATTATCTCTCTGAATCAGATGAAACTTTATCTCCTGCAGTCTATCACGTTGCTATAGGGAAATAACAAATAGGTGTGTTTCCGTTGAAATTGGAAATTAAATATCCCGCATGTTTCTGGTTTATTTCTAAGCAGATCCAGCTGTGTGCTATTCCTAAAAAAAAAAATAAATAAAAAATTCCTGACTGACCTCAGCCACCTGAACAGAACACTAACATTTATTTAAATAGCATCTAGTACTTGAAAAAAAAAACTTCATTGCATTTAAAAGGAAAACCAAAATCATGGACAACATTTTTGGAAGCTTTACCTTAAGTTGCTTAATCAAATTACATAACTAAAAAATTATCTAATCAAAGGCACAAACTTTTTACAATTTCCATAGAGTCTGGGGTTTTTTTTATTTAATTCACTTATCATCATCATCTTTTTCTGCTTTTAGGGAACACTAGAACCCTCATGCAAGAAATTTCCAGTTGTTCAAGATCCACAGTCACTGGCTGTCAACCAGCTTTGGAAAACCATAGTATGTGACTGGCATATCTGACCAGGGATAGCCTGAATCATTCCATGAGGGCAGCAGTAGCATCCAGGCTTCCTCTGCCTTGCTCCAGCCTTGCAACTTCTGCCACCGTGGCAGCAGGGAAACAGCACAGTCACAGCTCAGGGATAAAGTTCCTACTTGCTTTTGGGTGTTTAGCAGGGATTTCAGTCACAGGTGGGGTTGAAAGGGACCTCTGGAGATCATCCAGTCCAAGCCCACTGCCACAGCAGGGTCAGCCAGACGAGGTTGCACAGGATGCTGCCCAGGTGGGTTTTGAATAACCCCAGAGAAGGAGACTCCACAACGTCTCTGGACAGCTGTTCCAGGGCTCTGCCACCCTCACAATAAAGAATTTTTTTCTCATATTCAGATAGAACTTCCTGTGTTTCAATTGGTGCCCATTGTCCCTTGTCCAGTCGCTGGACACCACTGAAACCAGATCTCCTCTCTTTCTGTTCTTTGTTTCTTTCTGTAGGCAGGCAAATTTTGCTACCAAAATAAAGCCTCGGAGTCAAGGGACCCTATCTTGTCAGTCTCTCTTTACTAAAGTTATACTAAAACACGACCTGCATTGCAGTAACTGAACATTTTAATGCAAACTGTGAGTCAGTGCCATTGTAGCAAGAGCTGAGTATTCTACAAGATCCCTCCAGCAAACACCTGTGTGCGGAGTTTGGACAGAAAAGATGGTCCTTGCACAGCATTCCCATTGTGATCCACAGAAACTCACTGAGCAGAGTCAAAACCAGTTAGATAAGCAGGGCACAGGATCCATCCAGGCTCTCCATGCAGGGCCTGTGGGAATGGCACCCTTGGTCTCACTCCTGGCCGCTCTGTCATCTTCTCTTCTTTATGGCAGAATGAATTGCAGCGAGGTTATAAAAATGCACCCCCTTCTGAATGCCTAAACAACTGGGAAAATTACGGTCAGTCCACACTCCCAGCACAAGGTAGTGCTTCCCACAGACTGGAAAATATCCATAAAGCCCATGACTTACGAGTACTTTTCTAGCTCATTGGGCAGTTCACTGCTGTCTTATCCTTTCCATCTGTGGTACAGGTTTAATGCAGATCTGCGCACTCAAATGCTGCGTAGTCGTAAATGCCATACTGATTTTATTGTACATATTTTTATCATCTCATAAAGTTTATATTTTTAATATCACAGATAATATGTGAACCTGTCATTTACACCACTCAAACACACAATGGGAGTCAGTAGCATAAATGCCCATTTTTCACTTTGAATATGTATTAGTCTAAAACTAATCTGTATTAACACAAGACACTCTTTTTTGTTGGGATTTTTTTTTCTCTAAATGCACATACATTCACATATATCTTCTTTGCTTTGCAGCCAGGTCCTGAGGCTGTGGAGGCTTTTAGGGACAGAGATGCCTTTCTCTGTTGTGCTTGTTAAACCCCCAGTTCAGTCAGCTCCTGCTGTAAAACTGAGGCTCTCAAATAGCACCACAGTCCAGGAGGGAAATAAATGCTACTGAGCATATTCAACTTCTCCATGGCTGAGTTCTGTACCCTGACATTCATTTCATTGTGCCTTACGTTTAAACCCCGCTTCCAGCCTGCAGAAATGTGGGAAGAATTATCCTGAGGGACCGTAGTAAAACGCAGCCGTGTTTATTTGTAATTGCTACAAAATGGTTTACAAAATTGTTAGTGTCCTTTATTATGCCTGCTACTGAAGCACTTGCCTGTTAATTAGAGAAATTTCAGCTGTCATAGCTGGCAATTATAGCTTGTGTATCACTGTCTGTTATGAATAGTCAATGAGGGCTGATTAATATGCATGAGTGGCGGTATAAAGCCGTGCCTGGGAGCCGGCAGCGGCAGAGGGAGGGAACTGGGAGCTCCGGGAGCCGGGCACGGGGAGAGCTCCGCGGCTGCAGCTGCCTCACCTGCGGGTCCCAGCCCTACCTGGATGTGTGCTGGCCACAGACAGCGCTCTGGCTGCGCGGGGGAATAAGGAAGAGCCTTTCTGCCACGTTAATTTAAACATGGGATGCAGTTTGTGCACTCTGCAGAAGCCAGAAGAGCAGTACAAGTTACTGTATGAAGTTTGTCAGGTAAAGAATTGGATTTTGTTTCTAAAAGCAAATGTTCTCTTTTGGGCTTGTGGCCGCTGTTAAGCTGGAATAGCAGGAACTGGAAGTGAAAGGGGGTTTTTGCCTTGTTTGAAATCTGTGTGATAATGATTGTGTTTTTGGGCTGTACCTTCCCATTCACATGTGAAGAACAGTGGATATTTAAATGTATCTGTTATACATCAAACTTTTCACAAAATAAGGCTGTGTTTGTTTCTCCAGTGTGTATTAGGTAAAATTCCTTGTCAAGGGTCATGGCTTGGTCACACACTCCTTAACCAAGTTGGGAAAGATGCACGAGGAAGGTTTCGTACCTGTTTACGTGTACCTAGAGCCACTTGTTTGTGTGCAGTGCATTCACTGGTGCTCAGTCTGCTCTGTAAGTGTCTGTCACTGTGAGTTTGTATCTAGTTGTTGTAGGTTTTGCACCTTGGTGTGTAAAAATACCAGCTAACAAGCAGATTTGACTGCAGATTAAAACTACTGCCCTACAGATCTTTATAGACCAAATTACTTATATGAAGCTTGTGAGAAGTTTTCTGTGAATGTATTAACACATTAACCCCTATTACAAAGGTTTTATTTCCTGTTTCTGCTTTTCCTTCTGCCTGCCTCTGAGATTCCTTGCTCTGTCACATCTACAGTGCAATTTGGACGGAGACAGCAGGATGGAACCCTGCAAAGTGATGGCCAGGTGTCTCAGGATGTGTTCCTGTGTTTCCTCTCTGGAAATACTCCCAGGCATGTCTGCTCATAGTTAACTGAAAAGGTGAATTGGGCTGCCTGTACAAAGACTCTGGACAGACAGACACTACTCAGATCCTTCGAGGTGTACTTTTAGCCCCTTGCCATTCCTGAGGTGGTTTAGGATAAGTAACAATTGCCGGGTGACATTCCCAGCGCTGCTCCGTGCTGCCGGCAGAGGGAATTGCTCAGCAGCCCCGTGTCCTGCTACCTTCCCACCTGCAGCTGATCCCAGATACTGATGTCACTGACAACAAAGTGAATAAAAGATGTGGTCTGTGTGTTCTGCTAGTAGGGAAGTGATTAAATTTTAACCACGTAGTTGTGATCTAATTCTCTCTCGCTCACCCAAAGGACGCTGACGCTTTGCGGAATAAAAAAAAACCAGTGGGAGCAAATAGAAAGACATGTTGACTGTCATTTCTATTTATACCAGCACACTTCCACTTGCTAAGCTGCTGTGCATGTGATGGGGGGAAGAATTTTAGAGGGAGGTAATCAGATTTTTCAGGCAGTGTTCTGAACTGAGAAGCTGCTGCAGGTGCTGCCTGCAGCAGCACACCTGGGGCCAGGTATGGTTTGTGTGACTGCTCTGCTCAGACACAGCAGTGGCTTGGGAACTTCCTTATCCTGCCAAGTTTTTGTGCAGTCTGGGTTTGGGGACTGTCAGTGAGTTGCATTCAGGAGTGAAGCAACCAGAGCAGACGGAGACAGCACTGGATTATCAATGTGATCATTGCTCAGGAAGCTTGCTGAATTTTTGTCATGAAGGGAAGGTGGCAGAGAACCTTTGCAATTTACTGACATCTCCCAACAGATGCAGGACAACATTCTTTAAATACATGTCCTTAAATCAGTCCCAGGAACAGTTCCTGCTGATATCTGAGATGACTGAACTATCCAGTGCTGGCTGCAGGTGCAGATCCCTGGCAGGAGTCTGGTTTTAGAAATCAACCTGCAAAGTGCTGCAGCCTGGATTCAGCAGTGTGTGAGTGCCCAGTGCTCCTCATCAAGTGTGGAAGTCTTCTGGGAAACACTGTTGGAATACCCTCAGCTTCCACAGAAGTGAAAGGTGCATGTAATCCTGTAAAACTGGGATTTCTAACATTGTAAAACCTGAATTATTTAAGACTGTAATCCCTGATTATTCTAGAATATAAATAACTGTGCAAAATTATTTTAACAGCAGTCTACTTTCATTTCTCTATTTGGCAAGATAGAAGGGAGGGGATTCTATAGCTTATGGAGCACATCCAGATAATTATATGTCACTACAACTATAAAAATACATCCTCATGTAACCTACACACAGGAGCTATCACTTTAAATTTAACGGTGAGCAAGATGAAGGATCACTGTCATTTAAAATTACAGAATATAGAAGATAAAAGTTTCAAAATCTGCCAACAGTAGAAAATGTCTCTTACAGTGGTTTTGTGTCATCCATGTAACCCTAATATCATGGGATAAGACATTGCTATTTAAGAAGTCTGAGTTAGACAAAATTTGCATAACTTGGTTTTAGGGCATATTGAACATCGTTACAAATAAATCCCCTTAGCCTTATTTTTTAAAAGTTCATGACTCCAAGATGTAGGAATTCAGAAAACACTTGACTGAATTAATAATAGTACAGAACTGCACTTTCTCTATAAGGCCTAGAGCTTTAGTGTGGCTGGGAAATTAATGCTTCAATAAATTACAATTCCAGAAGGTCCGGGACGGCTGGCTCCGTAAGTCCTCGTAACAGTGAGCACAAAGAGGATCAAATATACCAGGGCTCAGGCTTTATCCCTTCCTCATCCATAGATAATTCAAAGAGATCCTCTTCATTAAGGGCTTTGGCACATTGCCTACAATTTCTTTTTGGGCTGCTGTGAGCTTAATGATGCAGAACAATGGTCTTCCCTCTTGTTGAGCACTTACCTTATTGTACCTTTAATCACATAATAAAAACCAAATTAAGACACCTCGTCATTAGAGTCTGTTGTAGCTGTGCATATCAATGCTTTGTGGTGCAAGTACAAAGGGGACTGTGGCAGCTTGGAGCCTTGATGCAGAGCGGTGTCACCACTGATGAGTGTGGCAGCATTGGGATGCACATCCCAACTTAGATGTATCCCAGGGTTTGCTTCCCAGCTGAATACAGCATCTGACATGAAGTAATTGTATGCTGTTAGATTTTTGGGTTTCTGGTTAAGTGGAAATCTTCTTCAGAAGATACTAAAAGTTGTGAAAATGGTGGGGAAAGGGGAAGAAAGAAAACCAGAAACTTGGAAGGGTGTTTTACATGAAGTTTCCAATGTGCTTTTCTCAATGTCGTCAACTCCTACATAAACAATAACAGAAATAAGAGCTTTCCCCTTTGTATGAAAATTCCTGGGGGTCCAAAAAGTATACCCCATTGGAGGAAACTTATAGAAGAATGAGTCATGAGATAGAGCTTGTGTGTGTACAAAATAAAGTAAAAAAATGTTTAAGCCTGCAATTTAAGGAACTTTCTTGGTATATGTTTCACACTAAGCACATGTTGCACACAGTTTGGGAGGTAAGCACACAGTGAAATTGTTTCCTACGTGGACACAGTGTTTTATGGAATCCTCACAGCATCACAGAATAGTTTGGGTTGGAAGGGACCTTAAAGAGATCTTGTAGTTTCAACCCTACTGCTATGGGCATGGACACCTTCTACTGGGAGAGTTTCCAAGGATGTCAGCATAGAATTTTAAATCACAGATGACTCTGAACTGCATGGGCCATGCTCAAAACTGTTCCCTGGGATTTAAGATGACAGAGTTCACCCAGTGCTCACAATGGGAAGATACCATAAGAACAGCCCATCAAAACTGGCACTTCCAGCTGAGAAAGCCTGAGCTGATTGAGCACAGAGCCCAGCCCCTTCCTCCAGGCTGTCCCTCCAGGGTCAGGACAGGCTGGCAGGAAACAAGCTCATGTTGCCACTGCCCTTGGTTCAGCTGAGCCGAGGTCAGAAGATCCTGCTCCGTGATTGTGGAGCTGGCACCTCTCACAAATACTAAAGTTCATGTATAAATAAACAGTTGTTGCCATGATCTTTTGGCGTGTCAGAAACTTGAAAGCCTCACTCACATGCTCCTGACCTGGCACGTCCCCGAGACACAGAAAAATGACAGCATTGGTAAAAATCAATAGTGGGCACGCTGGCTTTGTCTTTTAAACCAGACTGAGATGCTCTGTGGCCACGGTTATATAAGCACCACGGTCAGACACGAATTCTGTGCTAATGAGAGGGCAGCAGTGGGGAGGAACAAGCCAACACTGTTTCCCATTGGCAACTTGCATCACTTGCAGGGGACTGTTCTCCAGCAGAACTCCCACACAAACCCGCTGCACTGAGCTAATCACCAGCGCAGGTCTCTCTGCCATCAGAATTCCATTCACACGTTCAGACTTGAGAAAATGAGACTAAAGTAATCAATCAGTAAGAAAGCCTAATTCAAGGAAACAGTCTAACTAGACTTAAACCTACTGAGCAATGATGTTATCCTAAAGCAGGGCCAACGTGAAGCTTGCCAAAATAAACATTCAGCTCAAAAAAAAAAAATCTAATCAAAACTGTAAGATTTGGAAAACAGAAATAATTGCCTCTGTACATATGCTTTTCACACCCTCAAATTTAATTGGGCAGCCAGAGAATTAGTTGCTCTGCATTTCAGTAGTTTTCCATGCTAAGACCAAAGTGGTGGTGCCAATTACAGGGAACTGCTCTACTTGAAATACAGTGTATGGCTTCAAGTGCTCTGTATGTACAGCCTGTGCTGCAGCTGAAATTAAGACTAATGCTGAAGTTCAATTCTGTCACTTCACTACCATTAAACTTGACCTCAATAACAGCCGTGAACCTATCACACTTACTTCAAAGTAGGCATGTGTTTGCTTAAACAAGATGTTAATTTCCAGGGCTTTGTTCTAGACAGGGTTTTCTACTGCAGAATTAGTTCAGCTGTAGAAAAACTCTGCTTGACAGACTGGAGACTCATAATCTTCAGAAAACTGCCCTTTAATGATCGTGGCGCCTGTCTGTGGCTCACAAGTCCCCCTTTCCTAATTAGACATTTACCAGAAACTGGCAATTGAAATTTTCCTCTTCACTTGATGATGAATAATGCAGTGCCTCTGTTAGGATTCTCTGGAAGATATTCTTTATTGTGAAATTAGAGGGATATTTTGGCCATTAGAGGAACATAAACAAGATGCAATATGAAATAAACAAATGCCTAACGGTCACCTGTGCTAAAAATGCATAATTTGACCTTCTCTGCACGTGAAATGTCTCACTGCTACATAATCTTCCTAAAATCTACAGTGCCTTTCATCTTTACAGTGGGCAGATGAAATGCTCAGCCACAGCATGGATTTATTAGGATTTTTTTAAAATGATGAATGATTGAAGGGAGGAGTTTTGTGATGCTTTACACTTATACATCTGTTTAATGCTATGAAGCAGGTGGCAAGAAGTCACAAGGGAGATGGCACCAGGGACAATCACTCTGTGCTTTACTGTCACATGTCAGACATGGACTGGGAAAAAAGGAAACATATGGAGAAATGAAAAAGTGCAGATTCAATAAATGTGTTTTGTTGTGTTCATTAATAATGGAACAAAAGGTCAGGCTTCATTTTCACTGGGACAGGACAACTGTACAGTTACTGGGATTGGTCCTTGCAGAGATTTGGTGGGTAAAGGGAAGCAGACCCAAGTGGCCCTTCAGAACTTGGTAGCAAGTCAGGGTTTGACAGGAGAGGGGCAGAATAAATAATATAATCATTAAGTGTTACAATACTCACTGCTTTAAGCAGTGACAATTGAAGAAAAACTTCCTATTAACACTGAGTATCTTTAGGCAAGAAGTCAGATACCACCATCCAAAACACAAATGGTCAAAATCATGGCAGTGTTTCCTTCCTCGTGTCCATACAGGGATAATCCTGGGTAGGGACATGGAGGCCATTGGACACGTTGTCCACTGGCCTGGGAACGGGGCACCCACGTATCAAAATTATCCCAAATAAATACAAAAACTACAAACAGAAGTGCAATGAGAAGCTTTTTTGCAACTTCAAACCAATATCCTGAAAAGTGTAAACTGAACATCATTTTAGAGAAAGCAATCATTCATATGTTGGAAGATCACAGCTGATAAGAATTCTTAAATTTGCCAGAGGTGCTCCAGAGCGCAGCAGAAGCTCCTGTACCTGACCTGATGCATCTGTATAACTGCCATCGGTTTTAGCCAAAGGCAAAGGAACTTGAAGGTGTTGGTATCAATGTCCCACTATGAGTGAGAACTCTTGGCCAAGGCAGCATGGACTGGAAGGGTAGAGGCAGGTGGTGGTGGGACTCCTGCCTACACCACCCCTTCTGAGGTTTGTTTTCTTCACCCACTTCAGCTCTGCTTGTGGGAGGTCCAAGGTGACAAAGCTCCTGAAGCAGCAGCGCCTCTCACTAACAAACCCACTGGCATCTGTCACTGGGTTCCCAGAGAGCTGCACTGGGTGTTCTTTCCATCTTTTCTTGGAACCAGCTTCAATAACCCTCTTTAACACAGGGTGTCTTCAGAGCTGTCCAAAATTGCTCCTTCCCCATCCTGCATCACTGAGGTGTTTGTGGGAGAAGGGAGGGAGTGGAAAGATGGACTTAAAAACTACAAACAATGAACAACAGTGTAAAAGTGGGATGCTGGGAATTAGAATGATCTTAAACACAGGGTCTGGGAGATGGGATGTGAGGTGTCAGTTGAGCTGTGCTCTCGTGTGACCTCAGGCAGGTCACTCACTTGTTCTGTGTTTCATCTTCGCATCTGTACGAGATTCCTTTTGTCTGTTTGCTTGGGGCAGCTCTCCAGAGGCAGCACTGGCTTTTGCTGTGTCCTTGCATAGTCTGATATGCTGCTGAATGATATCAGTATTACTGGAAACCCTGGTCTGTACACCAGAAACTTGTACTACTCTGATTTTAATTGAGGTATGGTATTAAATATTGCCTTACCAAACTGTAGGTGCTGCAGGGCCATAGCAGGGGAAAGCTCCCTCCAAATCTTAGTTTTGACCATTCCCTTTTCTGTGGGAGAAAAGTGCTGCTCTACAGGGACTTCTGGTCTGATTCAGTACAAGAATTGGTTTCTTATGCTACTCAAATTCAGCTTGAATCAACGTAACATTGCACACTCAACTAAACAGATCAATCTTCTTATGCTGTTAACTCTCATTGTGTGTTATTTTAAACATAAATATAGAATACACAGCCTTTAAAAAGGTTCAATTCATAAAAATCTGTATTTTACTGTACTAGATGAACACATAGGCATAGGTCTTGCCTCTTGGGAAAAGCACATGTGGGAAGGGCAAGAGCATTTCCCAAGGAGCCACACTGGAGGTGCAGTGCTGGAGGAGGACAAAGCGAGGATGTGAGAAAACGGGTAATTACACTCGCTGAATCCCAGTCATTAGTAATTCATGATTATTTATGGCTCATTTGTACCTCACTCAGAGATCCCATTGATTGGCCCCCTCTGGGTCACGCTGCAGAAATGGCAGAGAGAGGCATTAAAAGGGGAGCCCTGTAAACTTCTGGCTGTGTTTTAGATGGACCTGAGTGATTAAACCATGAAAAGATACACAAAAGATCACTTAAAAAAATAAGGAAAAACATTTCTGCTCTGATATGAAGTCCTTTAACACGATGAAGGCATATTTAAGGAAAAAAAAGGGCTCTGAGTAAACTTTGCTTACAGTGAAATTCCAAGAGTCTCAGAAGCCCCAGCACTGCTCTGTGTTTTCATTGAAGCAAACGATAAAATTCCCTGTGGTTTTATTTTGAGTTGTGATCCACAGGAGCAGAGCCTGAGAACCCAACCAAGAGCATCTTAGTATGCTACAGACAGTCCTGGCACTGCCTGGTTCATACGTAAATGTGCTAATTACCAGCAAAATAAAAATTCCTTTATTTCCAGGGTCTTTCTCCCAAGATTTTCCATTTGCAAGTTAACGGTTTGGAGAACAAATGTATTCTGTGCTCTTAAGTAAAAGAATTTTTCCTTGGTCTGAACTGTTTTGTCATGGATGGCTCACAAGGCAGAAGGGAAATGCACACACATGGAAACAGTCTATTACTAAACAATATAATTCTGGGGTTTTGAGAAGGAGGGAGACTGTACATATGAGGGAAATAAAAGAGGGATTAGATGGAGCTGCAAGAAGAATTGACCTATATTTTGAACCTTTTTTCTCCAATTCCTGAGGAAAAGGGGGGTTATAAAATAGGCTTTTTGCTGCTCTTGCTTCTATAAAAATCTTTAAAGTTGTGCTGCTTTTTCTTAGTATGCAGACTCCTTAAGAACTTGCTAAAGAAGTGAATCAGACCATAAAGAACATTTTAAATGGAGCACAGACGTCTGTAGTCTAACAGAACTAGCATTTTTATAGTGCACTTCCCAAGGATTTGCATGAATTTCTACAAAGAAAAGCTGCTTACTCATTCTTAGGCAAAAAAGTTTTTTTCTCTGTGACATTTGTGAGGCATAGAAGAGCCAACAAGCTGTACAATGCATACAAATGTTTATCATTCATGGCATTAAACCCACAGAAATCAGTCTAAATTAACGTAAAAAAATAATTTTCTTTTACTGAAACCCTTCTGGTTTCTGCTGTGTACTCCCAACATCCAGAAAACAATGTGACACAGTATTGCTGCAAAAATAAAGTACAAAATAATTATAACTAAACTGTCCTGCACAGGGTTTTTCTGGCTTTCTCAACCTTTCAGTAACTGCTTCCACCAGTGCCCAAAGCCACTTCATCTGGGCTATTGCAGATGGTGTTTGCTCATGCCTGAGTGCTGAACTCCTCCATGCCCTGAGCATCCTCCCCACTTCCCTTCAGCCCTGTCCTGTCACAGCCCTGTCCCAGTGTCCCCTCTCAGGGCTCCCAGGGACTCCTCTTTGTGCTCCCGCTGTGGCTGCAAATGGGAAACTGGGACCCAGCTCCAGGAACATCTTTCTCATGTAAAGAACCCAGGTCTGTAAATTCTACTCTCACAGGACAAGAGAAACCACCACTGCTGGGGTTTCCACCAGCACTGTGTCAGAAGGAGAAGAAAACCAGAATTGGTGGCAACCAGGAGGAAATTTTGTCCACTTGTAAACAAGTGACGTGTTTTGATATACCTGAAAGCCTCTAATTTATGTCTGCCATTAAAAAGTGGTGATTGATTAGTCTTCTCTACCCACCCAGAGAAATAAAGCATGTAAATCACTTACCTAGCTCGATAATTAAACAGCAGCTATTGATAGAATGACATTTATGTAATAGCACAGCCATGCCCTATCCTGCCTCATACCTCAGACAAAAATAAGAATGTATTTTCTAGTAACAGAGAACACTTCTGTCATCCCAGCCGTGGCTGCAAACTCCCATTGCCTTGCACAGGAGGTTCAGCCTTGTCCTCACAGTGGGAAGGCTGGAAGGCTCCAGCCTCTGGACCCGGTGCCAATCCTGACCTCAGGAAATTAGCATCTAAACAGTGGCACTTGGCTCAGGAATCACTGGAGGATCCCAAACTTCTCAGTAGAATAATTGTCAAAGTAAAAGCACGTATATATATAAAAACGTGAGAAAATCTGTCCTTGCAAAAGGTATTTCACTGTGACATATCCAGAATTAATAGAGGAAGGAGATTTCAACAGGAAGGAGATTTCAACAGGAAGGATGCCAAATGCATTACACAGCTCCAACGGAGAGAAGCCATTGTATATCCCATCCCTTACACGCTCACAGCACTGGAAAATTACATGGAACCTGTGTCCTAGTGAGGTAGGGCAAATTCTTCACAAGCCTAGAGAGAAATGAGGGGTTTTCCTGGACTTTCTTCCCTTTTCTCCTTGTTTGGAGAACATCACTGATTACAAATCATCACTGATTTATTTCCTCTTTCTATTTAATATGTAGCTACCAGTTGAGAGAGATTTGAAAACGGACTCAGGAAGGCACTTGGGTCCTACTAACACTACACCCCCCAAGATCTTACTGCCTGTTTTTACCCTTTTGTCTCCAAGGTAGCACTCAAACTTTTCCAGCCCTTTCCATGGCTCGTAGGAGTCTGATCTCAAACTGTACCCACGTTGGATTTGTTGCACTCACACCTCCTAAGCTGTCGTGGGACGTTCCTCAGCAATTCCTCCTGATGTTTAGGGTTCCTCAGTGAAGTTCTGCTGCTTCCATTTGGAGCCAGATACAGCATATTGGGTTTTTTCCTTTCCTTCTTTTCATTAATTCCTGTTTATTTTCCTGACCATTTATTACTTAGAAACAGGAGTTAATGAGAGCTCCATGATCAAAATGAGAGTTTAAGACATGGTTTCCATCTATTTGTTTGCTGGGGTCACCCATTTGGATTTGTGCCATGGCCTCCCCTGTTCTGCCTTCCTGCCTCATCTCTCTTTTTCTCAATTACAAATATACATCACTTCTACCTTAATTGACCATGGCAGCATTTTCCTTTCCATTATCCCAGTTTGGCCATGGAATGCTGATGGCACACTCAGCTTTATAACTTCTTGCCTTGCTGTTAATGTCCTCTCTCAGCCAGAGCCTGAACTGAGGCACTGCAAAAGCAAAACACCCCTTGACTCCAGTGAGCACCAAATCAAGCTCAAGTGACTGTTTTATTTTCATTCCAAGTATTAAAACTTCCAGGAGACACAGACCTCCCAGACAGGATTAGGCCATCTTTATCTGTAGATTTCTTGCTGCCTCTATAGATTTCTTGGTCCTCTCTCCAGCCTACTTTAGTGCAGAAGAACATGCAGTACTATAAAATAAAATACTATAAATGCTATTTTATTTCATAAGCATTGCATAGCTTCTATTAAAAAAGAATAAAAATTCAAGCATCTCTTCCTTATTTACTGTCTGGTCTTAATTCAGAGTATTTATGCCCCTGCCTCATGCAGAGGCTAAAGCCATGGTCTGGCTGCACCACAAATTTCATCCAAGTCCATTCAGCCCAGTTTAACTCCAGTCACTGCACTTTATCTACAGCTTGCTCCGTATTCAGTGTATTTCCAATGCTAAAAAGGTCCAAAAGCTCAGGATTTCACCCTTTCAGACAAGTTAATTTACCCATCTTTTGTGCCATGAAAGATCCCATTGTCTCTGTCACATGGCGTGTTCCTAAGAAATGATGCGTATTTGTCGTTTTTGGCAGTCCTCTGAAGCATTCATCTGCATGGATTTTAATTTTTTTCCTGTATTATTTCAGATGTAACTGTTTATAAGGAAAAAAATTGCTGAGCACAATTCGGGAGCATTAGGAATAAAGTCTATGAATATAAAGCCCCCCAGCTCCCCCTTCTTTTATAACAAAGCAAAGCTGTACAGATGTATTCATTGGCTTTTAAGCACTGGGAATAATTATTTGTCAATTGTGACAAATTTTCCAGATAGAAACTAAACATATTAGTATCACCTATTTGCTAGACTCAGGATTAGCCAGAAGTACTGACTCTACACAGACACCAGAAATCAGGCCATTGAGATCATCCCAGTATATTTCTCTTCTGCATCATTTTTTCCTACTAAAAATAAAATACCAATACCTACTACTTTTTCTAGACCAAAAAGTAATTTATCTCTGTTATGCATAATCAGACTCGAGAATTACTGCTTTTTATTATCCAAATATTTAGCACTTCCATCCTCATTTCCCTTCAATGGAAAATGATGTTATTGGTGTGCTGAGATGGGAAACACTAAAAAAAAGTAATTACAAACCATTCACTGCTCAGTATTTACGCATATTATGGCAGTTACTGCAGGTTTTTGAGGAACCAGATTCAGACAATGGAACTCCGTGCTGTAAATCACTGTAAAGCATATTTTTGCATCACTGCATATTCTTTCATCACTTGTTAGTGCAGTTCTGACCACTTCTCATAGATCAGCATCCACCACAGGGGCCAAGGCTGCTGATCAGAACAGGAACCTGCAGAGCTAAAAGGATTCCACTCAGTTGGGGTTTAGGAACCAGTCTCTTGTGAGGGATCCACAGACTGACCCCAAAACCATTCATCATGTGAACAGCTCCTGTCCAGAGAATGCTTTGCCTAATACGATGTAGGTGCTGCCACAGTTCATAGAAATATTAACTTTTAAAGGCAAAATCCCCAACCATACCTTTGAAACGGGTTAAGAAACCCATAATAACAGCAGTACAGTGCCTTATGCTTTCATTTCACTGTAATCATTGCCATCCTATCAAACCCATGCTTCAAAATTGTATACACGTCAAATATAGTTCTGCTCGTGGAGTTATCAATTTACCAACTGAAAGCTGAACACCAGAAAGCCACAAACCTTTTCTACACAAGGTCCCCCTGCAGCAGGAGAGGTTTTACATCAAAATTTAGCTGGCTCATCACCCCGAATCTAAAATCTGGTCCCATGTCCTTCTTCCTGGCTGTGCAGCACCTTCTCTTTTTCATGGCATTATCAGCTTGCAGACAACATAGTCAGGAAACTACTTGGAAATAATTCCTGTAGTAACAATTTATGACACAGTCCAGCTACCGCCTGTTCCCTGCATGACATCAACCTGTCCTTGAAGTTATGATTATTTATGTAACAACTGCATAGGAGAGCACAGAGAGGATGCTAGTCCATGGATTTGCAGAAATAAAAGTGTCCTAAGGAACCTAAATTAAAATGCAGGCCTGTACTAAACTGTCTGTAATCCAGGTTGTTTACAACATTTGGGAATGAACTGGAAATCTGTCCTTTGCAGGATTTTACCAGGTTTTACCATAAAGAGGGAGAAAGGATCTCACATGAATAGTTTCCTGCTCAAGAGTTATTCTAAGCATGTTTCTGAAAAACACTACATGCTGCAATTTAGATTCTTTTATTTTGATTGCTTGTTTGGTTTAGTTGCACCCAAAAAAAAAAACAAAAAAACAAAAAAACAACAAACCAACTTAGGATGCACACAGTAAAATGTGCAACATTTAATTTGCAGCAAATAATAAAACTCAAACCATAATCAGCATTTCCTTTTTCCAGAGAAAACATTACGCTGAACCTAATTTTACAGCTGTACAAACTGTTTTAGAGTAATCTGCTCAATTGGGCGAGTTAATGATATTTAATTTGACCAGGCCAAACTTTACACGCTGTGCATTACCGGGAGCAATCGTGTGCAGTGCGAGTGCTTGTGTAATGTAAATGTCATGCTAACACCTTCCACTCTCAGCTGGCCTCACAAAAATCCTGGTGTCATCACCTCTCTAAGATAAACCCAAGATGACAGCGGGAAAAGTGTTATGTGCACAAGGTAATTCAGCAGGAATTTAGCCTTTTCAATCTATTCTGCACTCGAGTTAACCCTCTTTATATCAGGCAGCTTTTTGCCCTGGGCAATATGTCAAGTATGGGCTAAATTCAGTTACTGTGCTGAGTAATGTTCTCATTCAGGTGCCCCACTTGCTTTAATGTGACTAAACATGGAATTACAGTGTGTACTTAGTGCAGTGTGTAAATTCTCTCCTCAGCTCCCCAGTTCCATGACCTGGCATGTCTAGTGTTATTTCATCCAGTACTCTAAAATGGAGTTTTTTATTGCAGTGACTGAGTAGCACCATCATGTTTCATCTGAAAAATTGTTTATCAGACACAAACACATAGTTTTGTAGTTTCAGTTTTGTTCAGCAAAAACATGAAGAGTCTAAAAAGCAAACGAAAACTAGAAAAACTATGGGAGAATCAATAACTTGTTGTGTTTGAACAAGGGCTGAGGGATTTCTAATCTGCAAGAAACAAGTGGGATGCTGGTTTGTACTTCACCTCAGAGAGCGAGCCCAGTAAAATCTATCAAAATAAAAAGCAGAGCAGAGGATTTGCAAAGTTATTGTAGCGAAAAGGGAAAATGAGAGATGTACAAGATGGCAGGGATGGTTCCTGGCACTGGCTGCTCGTACCTTGGGATGGCTGCAAGCTGAGCTGGGTCCCTGATGGCTTTTCTGGCTTTCTCCCGCAGGTCAATGGGAAGGATTTGTCCAAAGCCACGCACGAGCAGGCGGTGGAAGCGTTCAAAAGCGCCAAGGAGCCCATCGTGGTGCAGGTGCTGAGGCGCGCCCCGCGCGCCAAGGCCTTCGCCCCGGCGCAGGACCCGCAGCTGGTGGACGTGGGCACCCAGACCGACATCACCTTCGAGCACATCATGGCCCTCAGCAAGATGGGCTCGCCCACCCCGCCCGGCCCCGTGCTGGACCCCTACCTCCTGCCTGAAGAGTAAGCAATGCTTTTTTGGATCCTCAAAAATCCTCCTGTTCCGTAACGTGGTGCATTGGAAGTTGTTCACAACCTCACCTCGCTTGCTGGTAAACACATACTCCCAGAAGTGGCCAGGATTCATCCATCACTGAGCCATAACTCACGGCATTTTCATTTTTCCTACACATTAGCAAGACATTACTCACATGAGTAATGCCACTGAGTCACAACATGGCCTCATAAAGCTCATTTTTTTTGCTGGCATTTGATGGATAAAGTTATTGCATTTTGTAATTCCTCTCACTGCCTCTTTGGGTTGCTTATGTTTTAACTTTATTTTTTATGGCTGTCATAAATTGTGTAATGCTAAGAGCTGCTACATTTTGTTCCAGTGTATTAATTACTTTATTATAACCCTGCGGCGCTGTTACTCGAATAAGTTATTTTCTAGGACTAAAATTACTTACCAGTGTTGTCATAGATGTTTTAGAATCAAATTTTAATTATTGTTAATGGTAATTTGATGCTTTTGTACTTACAAATACAAATGACAATTATCTCCTGGCGCACACACCCCCCGCCCTCACATGCTGTTCGAGAGGAAAACAGCTCCCCAAGGAGCCCCTGCAGATTGCCTGTCATCCTGCCACACATCTCCACAGGGAACAGGGGATAGGAAGGATTCTGACCCCCTCAGTTGCTGTGTGTGAGAGACTGATCTGGTCAAGCCACAGCAATTCCTGGTTTGGAGGCGATCCTGCACACGGTGAGAGGCAGGACTGGTGCACACACCTCTCCAGACATCCCTGCAGTACTCCTGGGAAACAGGGGTTGGCTACACACAGGCTCTGATCCTGCCCTGCTCCTGAGAGACTTTCACAGCACAGTGACTTCCACACATTGAGCCAGGACCATTCTGTGTGCAGTGTCTGTTCCTCTCATGGCTCTCCCTGCTGATGCTTGAAAGATGGTTCCAGTGGATACTCCAGCACGGCCACCTATTCCCAGCCCATTGAAAATTCAAGCACAGCAGCACGATTTAGTGGAAATACTTGACAAAAGGCTGTAGCTCTGAGCTTGCCGTGAACAAACAGCAGGGCTTGGAGCCTGTGGAGAGGACATGATTAATCCTTGGGCCCCAGAACTGCACACTCCCATCCTCATCTGCAGGAGGGCTTTCAGTACCTCTGACTTGCCAACTGCAAAACCAGTTACACATAGAAAATGGCAAAGATTAGTTCCTGATGAATCAAATAGGAAGAAGTTCTTCCCTGTGAGGGTGGTGAGGCCCTGGCACAGGTTGTCCAGAGAAGCTGTGGCTGCCCCTGGATCCCTGGAAGTGGCCAAAGCAAATTGGAGCCACCTGGGATAGTGGAACTGGAATGAGATTTTCCTTACGGTGCCTTCCACCCCAAACCATTCCATGATTCTATCATTCTATGATTTAGATTGCAACATGCCTGCATTATTCCAGCTCAGCCCTATCAACTTCATATTGTTCCTTAATCATTGGACAGGTCCCAGCTGCTGGATCACCCATGTCCTTCCTCTGAGCTGGAGCTGTTGGTGTTCCCTCACAGCCCTTCCCATCGAGAGCCCACACATACTCAGCTCTCTGGGTGCGCTGTCACCCAGCATGTGCAAGCAGATAGAATCATTCTTTCCTAGTTTCCTCTCACTTCTCCCAATCCCATTCAGATTAATCTGGCCTGCCTCTAACAACTTGACTGTTTTAGCCAATTAACAGATGCTGTTACATAAATAGCCCCAGACACGTATCTAGTTAACAGAGAATTAAAGGGAGTTTACTTTCACTGCAGAGAAAACAATTCAGCACAGAAAACACTGATCACAGGAGCATTGCACTGCTTACAACTTCCAAAGTATAGGCAGTGTAAGTGTGGGAGAGCTCAAGCAGTAAAAAGCAGCAGGCTGTCCTCCTACAATACATGGAATTTTCATTTAAAACACTTACTGGGGTAAGTGGTGTAGCTTATAGAATTAACCACATGCAGCTCCTCGGTGTGGGGGTTAGTCCATCATCTCCCTACAAGCTTGGAATGCATTACCAAGTTCCACTAAAGTCCTGAGTGCTGTCCTAAAAATTACCTTTTTTTCCAGCCATCCATCCGTGCATGAATACTATGACCCAAATGACTACATGGGAGGAATCCATCAAGAAATGGACCGGGATGAGTTGGAACTAGAGGTAATTAATCTGAGCAACTATTTCATTTCCATATGCACCTCAAGGTTCTTGAATTGTATTAAGTGAAAAGACTTTTCAAAGCAGGTATTTGTGATAACATTGTTCACTAGTTGCTGATACCTTTATCAGTCCATGGAACTGGGAGCCAGGCACTGATGATCTTCAGCTAACAAATTAACATAAATAACGAAGTCATTGATTCCTTTAATTGAATTCTGTGTAAGTGTGCTGATTTAGGCTTTCTGAAAATCTGAAAGGCTCTGCTGAGTGGCTGGACCTGTTCCACATAACCACAGTAAAAATGTGTGAGTTTCCCTTAAATATTCCCTGGCTGAGAAACAGATGTTCTTGATCATACAATTTAGAAGTATGTTAAATTTCCAAGACAAAGCCAGGACAGTTTTGCCACTATACTAAGCTGTTCCTCCCTTTTTCATTACTTACAAGTGACATATGTATACATATGAAATTACAGATAATAAAAGTTGAACCAACCATGAAGGTATGCAAGTCCATTTCCCTTGCCAAATCTTTAAAAATCTCTTCTGGTTTTAGTGCTTGCATATCCCATCAGAAGTTCATCTTCAGTTTTCTCATTCCTAATTTTAATAAGCTGCTCCCAACCATTCAAAGTGCAGCACATAAATTGTGGGGTTCTGCAAGATATTTAAGCAGTACTGACCCAGTCAAGTGTTTTAAATTATTTGTAATAAATAATAGCAAAGTATCCCAATAGTCCCAAATACTGCCAGCAATGTCTGGCCCAGCTGATCCATCCAAGATTATCAGTAAGAGAATATTTTATACCCTTAGCTGGCTTGCACTTCTGATTTCTTAAATTCTGCTAACACCTATTTGTCAAAGCAAGCAGTGCTGACCTGCCTGAAGCTCTGCTTAAACCAGTGGTAGATTTATCAACATCTTCAGTGGGAGCAGAGTTCAGTCGTTCTATGAGCACGGGGTTGTTTCCTTCTATAAAAGCGTTTGCAGGATCAAGGACTAAAACCCCATAAAAAGTTTGCAAGCTGTTCTCAAATTCTGTGGATCTGGTAGCAATTCATCTCTGTATACAAACGTAAATCAAAGGCAGGATAAAATCAAAGTGCCAGTAAAACAAATGCTACTTAGCAGACTTCAAGGCCTTACTTTTCAAACAAGGGCCTTTTTTTTCCCTCTTAAATAAAAACAAATACAATATAGATTTCAGTCTCAAAGAAAAATGTAGAACAAATTGGTGTTTTCTACCAGTATCTTTCCAAAATCTACTTTTTAGGAAACCTAATATTGTGGATAAATTATAATGCTTCCATTAGAAGGTCAACCAGTTGAGCTGGAAACAGTTTAAACACATGCACTCCAGTAGCCAAACCTTAATATGCCTTAAACCACAACATTAATAATTTTGACATTGATATAGTACTTGATGGCAAAAGGTGATCAGCTCAGTAACACAGGCAGATGAACATTAGAAAAGTCTCTGTAGCCTAATAGTGTTTCTTAAAAACCACTAAAGATTCCTGTTCAAATTGTAAAGACTATGATCAATGGTAAGGTCAAAGTGCTAACAGGGACTCAACTGGCTGGTTGCTTTTTTGTTTGCCTTTTGATAGATACATTTTAAAAGACCACAAAGGCACCGTTTCATTGACGGCAGCAGGAATGTCGAAAGTAAGAAAGCCATCAAGTCGGCCTTCTGGGTTTCTATGTCTATAAAATGTGCTTTGAATTTAAATCAGAAGCTCCTCATCTCAACTTTTATGGTCTATAACTGACTGGTTAGTGATTTGTAACAAGTAAACAAGACAAAAAAGGTGAAATAGCCAAGTTCGCAACAAACCTCCAATGCAAATATCCATAGGAAGGAATTTATGCTGGCAGTATTGCTGAGGTGCCAAAATTGTATTCTCGGTTTTATCTCTCAACATTTGTCTTAAAATTGATGACTCAGAGGTAACTGCCATATATTCTCTACCACAAAAATAAATAAATACCATTTCTTTTCTTTTGACGCTTACATGCCACAAGTAAAGAGGAACTAAATCGCCAACTCCTATTTTATTATAAATTAAAAGTACATTCATTCTTCATAGAGGCCCAGCTAGAAGTCATTTCAGGCTCATAAAGGAAGAATAATGTCACTCCAGGATTCCCCAGCAGTGTTATGCATTAATATGTTTATTCAAACAAGTCTGTCCAGCTGTCAGACACAGCCCAAGCGAGGGCTCTCTCCGTGGAACTTTCTCACATTACAAAGGAGAACATTCTGCATCAAAAAGGGGCCTGTTCCCTCCCATTTGACTTTCTGTCTTCACCCTTCCCAATATGCAACTTGTTTGTAGGTCTTTCTTTCCAAGAAAAGAACTGAACTCAACTCAATGGTTAGTTGAGAGTCAGTGAAGCTTGGAAATGAAAATTACATGAAATGTTTGCTACTGCTGAGAAATTTCCCTCTGATGCTCTCACTCAGTCTTGGGCAGAAATGAAGCATTCATGTCAAAAGACTGAAGGAGGACACCAGATTCGTTCAAAGAGGTTTTTGGCCACCCAGTGCACAGTTCTCAGTGCTCCCAGCACGAAACCACAGCAGCTGATCAGCAAAAGATGAACACACCCAGCACCAAAATCCGTGCTTCAAAATCTGAAATTAATACTTCACTGCTTTTAGGAAAGCATGAATAAAAGCTGAGTACCAGGGTTTCAAGCTCTCCCCTTTAGCTGTACTTTACTACTTTGGTTGAAACTTTCTTTCACTTCTCCAATAATCTGTTTGCAAGGGAGGCGAGAGGCGACTCTCTGAACACGGGAATTGGAAGGCTCCATCACAGGCACTCTGCAATTTTTATTCCATCCTGGTTTGCAAAGCATTTCAAAGCATCTTTTATGTGAATATATTTCTTCTGTATGAAAACTCCAGCTCTGCAGGGAGTTCCACTGATCAGGAGCTTCTCAAGGCATTGCTGTGTCTCTGAATACAAAGAGCTGCAGGCCGAGCAGGCCTGCTTCAGGCAGTGATTGAATATGTAAAGGTTTAAAAAGCTTCACAGCTGTACTTCCTAACACAAATATTTGTATGTTCTTTGTTTGGAACAAATGCAAAAGTGGTAAAACATTTCATCTGGCTCACAAGCCAGCACTGAAAGGCTGTCCTCCCTCAGCTCTCTGGGGGTTTCAGGCTGGCCCCAACACCTCGTGCTGTGTGAGAAAGGTCTGAGTCATGGACCACTGCCCATCTGCTTGGCACAGAGCCTGGGCATCCTCCAGGTTATCTCACTGAGGCATCCCAAAGCTCTTTTCATCAGGGTGAGAAACACTTTTCTTCAGCCTGCCCCAGCACCACTGATGACTAAAGCTGATCCAGCCTCTGTGGTCTGACAGAGAATTCCCATCACAGAGCTGGGCTGCCGCAGAAACGTCCAGGCAGATTTCTACTTCTCTAGGGCAAAGAATTTTGGAAAGAAAACCCGGTTTATAATTTTCTTCTCTGAAAAGCAAAGGGGTAGATTTTTTTTTTCCTTTTACCTATCTTGAAAACCACATTAATCTGAAAATACAAATATAAAGATTTATTTCTTAGGTTCAAGAAGGCATGAACAAGGTTTTTCCTGTTGCCAAAAAGTAGCAAGAAAACCTTGTACAGTATAAAAGGAAATAGTTCTTTATATTTATTTCCCTGACATTCTTTTCTGCTTGAAACCTATTAATGGAATAGCAAAAAAGGGGGCCCTGCTGGTCAGGTATGGCAGAGGTCAGCACAGAAAACAAACCCACCCCACTTTACAGAGAGAGGGAGAAGGACAGAGCACTTATCATGCAAGCTGTGGATGAGGCTTTCTGAGCAAACTATTTTTACCCATCGCTGTCATTTCAGATTTCTACTGCTCATTTCTGCCTTGTTAGAGAAAGGACTTTGACTTTTATAAATTTGCAGGCAGGCCATAATTCTAAATCAGCAGTACAATAATTCAATAATCCTCTGCAAATGAAGGATCTTCTGAGCTTATAGAGGTTAATTTACTATTATCACTTGCTCCTAATTCATTATGATGAGTGGTTGCAGGTATAATGTCACAGGGCATGTTCATTTCTTGTCTTGCTGCAAATGCCAGATGGATTTCAGCAACCAGCTCTGTGAGCCCTCCTTGGCTCTGCATTTGATCAGGAGCCAATAATCTTTCAGACACTTCTCTTGCACAGACTATTTTGAAAGAGCATCCAAATCCTCCTTTGAACATCTCTCAAAATGTCACTTGTACCTGATCTGAAGAGGCAGACTTGAATTAACTGAGTGTAAAAATTCTCATAGACGAAATTTTTACATTTATCATATTAACCCAGCCCCAACATTCCCACACTTTGTGGATAGCACCTCTGCCTGCCAGCTGCTCTCTGTGGATCCAGACCAGGTGTGGAACAACCTCAGTGTCCCTTCCACTGCCTGGGAATGCAGCCCCTGAGACAGAGCTGTAGGAAATGGCAAGTCCTGTGGCATTGCAAATGCAGGAGCTTACGCCTTTAAAGTTCTCTAGGCCCATATTAATTCCTCTGTTTAATTAATTCCTGGTGCAATTACTCAAGCTGCCATAATACCTGTACTTGCAGGTGCCAGTTTTCAATTTTCCCCTTTCATGTATCTCTACATTACACGGACTTGCCTTTGAATATGAAAAATAACTCTGCTTTGAAGACTCTGGTGTTGATTCTTCAACTCCAACTGGAATTGCACACTTTTATCTCTCAAATATTTCAGACCTTTATGATTATATTAAAACTTCACTGATGCAAAGACCCACAGAAAGCAGCTGTTCCTATGTTTAAGTTCATAAAATTATCATATTTGGGTAGCATCAAATCTACTTCCTCTCTTCCTACCAAGGACTAGAGGGATTGTACCCAAGAGTAAGTCTGTCAACTAATTACTCATAAAAATTCAGGTCCCAAACACCTGCTCTATAAATTTGTTTTTTGCTCTAGCTTTTTTTGCTGCTTTATTTCTGAGTGTGTTTTCAAACAACAGTTAGCTCTTTCCCTTTCAAAATATCTATTATTTAATTTACCAGATGATTTATTACCTTCCAGTATATCACAGGTGATGCCCTGGATAGTACAATTGAAACACATACTTTATTTTTAATTATGATACCCTTTATAATTGTACACTGTTGGGAAAACACCTATTGTTAGCCAAAACACGTGGCAAGTAAGAATGAAAATAACAGCTTGCTCCCTCCTTTCCTTCCACTCCAAGTGTTTGTAGTTACACAGGATCTGTTTAAGCAATGGCCAAAGTCACCATATTTTTCTTTTTGGTTTTGAGGGGGGATTTTAACTTTTTTTTCACGGTCAGTATGGTAAGCAGTAGAATGAGCCACAGCACAGTTTCTTGCCACGTTTTCAAATCAATAAAATATATAAAAACATTCCTGAAGATAATTAAACTTTTTGCTAAAGTATGCAGGGAATATGGGAATCATTCTAGGCCTAAATTAGGCTCAATCCACAAATTCCCACCTCACCCCTAGTTCACTCCATGGTTAAATGCAGGATAAACCCACTGGCTGCAGTGGCATTCTCGAGGATCAGCTGAGACCAAAACTGAATCCACTTTGTCTCATCTTTCTTCTGAAGAATCTCCATCTCCTCTCTAGAAAGCTCCAAAGCTTTAGAAATCCGAAGAAAGCCCCGCTATTAAAGCATTGTGTTCAAACCTTTGAGTAACAAAAGAGGGGGGGAAGAAGCACAGCAGTTCACCATGGATACTATTGATTGAAACCACTTAAATACCAGCTGAAATGTCACTGACATTTACAGCTACGCTTCTTTAGGGAAAAAAAAAAAGAAATTACACATGTTGACAAGTAAATAACATGAGATTGCTGATCTTGGCAGCTGTCATCTAGACGCACCAATAAATTATTCATATCAGCTTGTTTTATTGTCTTGCCCCTTCCAAATGGCACAGCAGCAGAGATGTCAGAAATAAGGGGCTGTGATATCAGGACTTTTCCTCTGGAATGGCAGGTACAGGCACAAATACGGGGTGCAGGTGCCCTGGGGGTGGGACACCCCTCAGATGCCACTGTGTCCCTTTGTCTGATCCCACTTTTCCCTTTGCAGCAGAGCCCAGATTTGCCTCCTCCATCCTGCCTGGCCTGAGGAGGAGCAGGACTTTGCCAAGCCTCACTCACTCCCCTCACCTGAGGGAAATAAAAACACAACTACAGGTGCTCTCACACCTCTGTCTGTGCAGCAAATCCTTCCTCCCCATGGCAGCGTCCTCAGGACCACCACAGCAGTCACAATAATTTGGTTAAACACGTTAAACCCCCAGGATATCCCTCAGAAACACAAAGGCAGGGCTGAAAGATGCCACAGGGGTGGTCACTGCTCACCAGCCAGGAACATCCCACAGCCTGGGGCTATCTCCATGGATTTTACACCCCTTCCTACCAAACCAGTGTCACACCGCAGCAGCAAAAAAAAACAAAACAAAAAAAAAATAACCCTCAGGAATTCCTCGTGGGAAAAAAAGCATAGAGGAAGAACATACATTTTTAAGATGGGTTAAATGTCTCCAAGATTAACAAGACCACCATGACCTGCTGAAGCCAAACACTTGCAAGATACTGAAATGCTTATTATATTTCTATTACCAATACCAAATGCCTTGCTGACAATATATTGATCTTCACTCACACTTTTGAGAAATTTATTAGATGACTTCATGAAAATTATACAATTTAAAGTAATAGAGTATTACAGTTTTTTCTGAAAAGCCAGAGAATTTCCCTGCTTATTAGGAAAAATGTTATCAGCTGTGACAAATATTGAAATCATGCTTTATAAGTATTTTAGCCTTTGAAGTCTTACCACTACATGAAATATAGGTAATTTTTCTTCCTTGAGATCAATAAAAGGTCTATTTTCAAAATGACTTCGTATTGATTGAAGGGTCAAAAATGTCCCAGGTATTGATTGTCTGCATATAATCATGTTTTGCTCAGTAAGTTAACCTCGTCTACAAGTGAAATGAAAAGACATCCACTATATCACTTAAGCAAAATATTTTCATTGCATTTGAAAAATTGCTTCCATCAGTCACCGGTGTCTCACTGACAACGTTTTTTCCTATTTTTTTTTTTAACCTCAGGAAGTGGATTTACATAGAGTGAACAGCCAGGACAAGCTCGGCCTCACTGTCTGTTACAGAACAGATGATGAAGATGACATGGGTATTTATGTGAGTGAGGTAAGATTGAGCTGCTTTCCATAAGATACCATTTATCTTTTCAACTGCATTGTTGGGCAGTTAAGACATTCATCCTCTGTTTGTACCATATTGGATTAACAGCCAAAATGCAGTAATTGGAAGAAATCTAATTATTTTCCTTTTCTCCAAACTGAGTGCAGTCCTGCTCCCACTAAAGTCAAATTTCATTATATTAACAATTTCTATTTCAGATGATGCCTTCAAAGTATCATATATTCCCCCTTTAATTTTTGCTCATGATTGTTCCAGAAACAATATAAATTATAAAAAAAACCCACACATTTTTATTTGCAAACATCTGGGGCCCTTTTGTCTCTCTTTGTCCCATTCCATGGAAAAAGTAGCATTTTATACATCAGCATTTTTTACCATGCAGATCCATTTCAAATTAATTGCACCAGTTTGGGGAAAGAAACTCATAACGAAATCTAAAACCTTCCATTAAAATGCACCACTCAGGAAATGAGGGGAAGCGAATAGTGAGCTCCCAAACCTGCAGAGCACTCAGAGTTCTCTCATTTTGCAGATTGATCCCAACAGCATCGCTGCGAAAGACGGGCGGCTCCGGGAGGGGGATCGCATCATCCAGGTACGTGTGGGGAGTGCTCCCAGGCTCCTAAACCCCGGAATTCCACTTCCTGCCCTCGTAACAAGGCTCTGCACGTGCCATGCAGGGGAATGGAACAGCATCACATGTCCAAACCAATGCACTTGCCCAGCACTTCGCTGCTCAAGGCTGGGGATGTGCACATGGATCCGTCCAGCCGAGCATTTCCATGGAGCTGGGCACGGCAGCATCCAGGTGTTCCCATGCAAACACCTCCAGGTGTCCCTATGAAAACACTTCATGGTGTTGTTCTCTCTTTAAAGATCAATGGCATCGAGGTGCAGAACCGAGAGGAAGCTGTGGCACTTCTCTCCAGTGAGGAGAGCAAGAATATCTCCTTGCTTGTGGCAAGACCAGAAATTCAGGTACAGTAGAAACAAAAAACCCTCATTTGAGGCTTATTAAAACAGTTGCTGGTTTGTAGAAAGCAGTTCTTTCAAATTGTTTAACCTGCCTAAATCTACCAAATCCACCTAAAACCATATTATACAGTTTGACTGCACATATATATATGGTCTAAAATAATGGAATTCAGCAGTCATAGTACTTACATATATATTTCATATTAAAGTTCAATTTCTAAGACATTTGGTGATTTATATGTGCTGCAATGCAATTGCAAACATCACTGCAAGGTATTATGAATGGGTTTGAGCCACAGTTTTGAAGAACATACTGAACTCTAATTCCTATAGCTATTGATTATTCATTCATTAAAACACCTATTATTTAGCCCTTCATCCACCGTCTCAAAGTACTTGAATACTGTCAAGAAGCCTCCTCAGCTGTAATCAAAGGTTGACCCAGATGCCTTTGTAGAGCAGGGATTAGCACAACAAAGGCGTTGAACAAACAGCCGGGAGCACCATTGTCTGATCTGTCTCTGCTCCTGGTGCTGGGAGAGCAGCCCTGACCAGTGCACCTGGAGACACAGGGTCAGGATCATCACTGGCCTCTTAGCCTGGATATTTCTGATCTTTCCCGCGGGGATCAGTGGGAATGGGAGTAAAAATATCCTACAGACCCCAGCCAGATTTTCCTTCTGGCCCTTGATGCTGCCTCGCAAGAGTCATGTTCAAGCTTTGGGCTCTGGAGTATTTTTAAACATCCTAATCAAGCTGTGCACAAACCAAAACTGCCCAAACTCTTAGAAGTATTTCCATGGATCAAAAGACTGAGTTTTTTCATATGTAGAGGGCTGTTGAAGATAAAACCCTGCTGTTGGAGATGCAGGCAGCTGTGGGAGGAGGCAGCAGAGTCAATACCCACACTTAGCACAAGGACAGGCTCCTTCCCAGGACACAGCAGGACTGTCACAGGAAGGAACCTCCTGAGATTTCTCAACCACTGTCCACAAAGAAAAACCGTAATTTATGTCAGTCTTCATTCTTTTGACAACGATTGGTTTGTTTTTTCCCTCCCTTTTCACACAGCTGGATGAAGGATGGATGGATGATGACAGAAATGATTTTCTGGATGACTTGCACATGGACATGTTAGAGGAACAGCACCACCAGGCAATGCAATTTACTGCCAGCATGCTTCAGCAGGTACTGCCCTTCTGGTGTGCAGGGCTGTCAAACTTCCCACTGCACTCAATATTCTAATATTGAGCTTGGCTGACTACACTTGGTGTCTCAAGTGACACTAAGATCAAGGCAAAAGGACTTTCTGTAAAATCAAGATATTACATGACTGTCCACAGCTCCATCTCAGGGACCAAAATGCTTTAAAATAGTACCTTTTGTGCTTTGCCCCTTACAACAACATGATCACAATTTTTGGAAATCCCCTGTCACTCTGGTCACTGAGAGAAGTACTGGGTGTGTGGTGGACAGAGCAGGCAGAGAGCTGATTTACAGAATCTCCCGTTTGATGCGCATGCGCAGAGTGAAAATAGCCTCCCAAAACCTGGGAACTCAAATGGAGAACTCAGACAAATGACTGAAGTAAGATCTGTTATAAGGGGAGAAAGGCAAAGAAAAGTTTTTATACAGATACGGGCTTATATGCTCCATCATTCTGCCATGATAGAAGCAGTTTCTCAATTTTTTTTCTGAAGTTTTCAAAAACTGTGCATGCCCTCACTTTGGCACTGCAGGAGAACTGGATATTGTTGTGCACCTAAGTGGGAAAAGAAACATTTTGAAAATGTGACTTCTACCGCTGTTGCTACATAGCTGGAACTCAGACCTCAGGTTCTTCTGAAAAGGACATCCACAGCAAGCTGTGGGTTTGGTCACCTTTTCTCTGAGTTCTTAATAGTACTCTTTCCATATAAGATGCAGAAAGTGTAAAAAGTGACAGATTAAGAGAACTATTTAAAAGCAAACACCTTGAAATATTTTATGTGCTTGCAATAATTTTTCTTTGTGTCCTGCTGTTCCTGTTGTTAGAAGAAGCACGAGGAGGATGGAGGCACCACAGACACAGCCACTATTCTGTCCAACCAGCACGAGAAGGACAGCGGCGTGGGGCGCACGGACGACAGCACTCGCAATGACGAGAGCTCGGAGCAGGAGAACAACGGCGACGATCACACCACCTCCTCCAACACTTTGGGGAGCCAGAAGCAGCTGGCCTACAGCCACGACACCCTGGGAAGCGGGGACATGCAGTTCAGCAACGAGTCCTTCATCTCGGCCGACTGCACCGACGTCGACTTCCTCGGCATCCCCGTGGACGAGTGCGAGCGGTTCCGGGAGCTGCTGGAGCTGAAGTGCCAGGTGAAGTCTGCCAACCCCTACAGCCTGTATTACCACAACAGCACCCTGGAGATGAGCAAGAGTGACCAAGAGAGCGTTGACAGAGAGCTGGAGATGCTCAACGAGGAGCTGCGCAACATCGAGCTGGAGTGCCTGAACATCGTGAGAGCGCACAAAATGCAGCAGCTGAAGGAGCAGTACCGGGAGCCCTGGATGCTGCACAACAGCGGCTTCCGAAACTACAACACGAGCATCGACGTCCGCAGGCACGAGCTGTCGGACATCACCGAGCTGCCCGAGAAGTCCGACAAGGACAGCTCCAGTGCCTACAACACGGGCGAGAGCTGCCGGAGCACGCCGCTCACGCTGGAGATCTCCCCCGACAATTCCCTGCGCAGAACTGCAGAAGGCATTAACTGCCAAGGTAACGAGGGGGCAGTGGCGTATAATGCCTCCCAAAAGAATTTGTTTGCCGGCTCAGAGAGCCATGAATCCAGCGCTGGTAAATGCCACGCCTCCGCTAAGGATCCCGACCTCGGCAAGCAGCTGGAGAGCAAGGAGAGGAAAGGCAGCGATGGCAGCAAGAGCCCCACTCACGGTCAGAAGGCCTCGGGCTCCTACGTGTCCCCCTACCCCCACTCTCCCTACAAACACGCTCACATCCCTGCCCACGCCCAGCACTACCAGAGCTACATGCAGCTGATCCAGCAGAAATCCGCCGTGGAGTACGCACAGAGCCAGATGAGCCTGGTGAGCATGTGCAAGGACTTGGCCTCGGGCCAGAGCGAGCCCAGGATGGAGTGGAAGGTCAAGGTCAGGAGCGACGGCACGCGCTACATCACCAAGAGGCCGGTGAGGGACAGGCTGCTGAGGGAACGGGCCATAAAGATCAAGGAGGAGCGCAGTGGGATGACCACGGATGACGATGCCATCAGCGAGATGAAGATGGGCCGGTACTGGAGCAAGGAGGAGAGGAAGCAGCACCTGGTGAAAGCCAAGGAGCAGAGGAGGCGGCGGGAGTTCATGATGCAGAGCAGGTTAGAGTGCTTAAAGGAGCAGCAAGGTGCAGAGGAGAAGAAGGAGATGAACATCATTGAACTGAGCCACAAAAAAATGATGAAGAAGAGAAATAAAAAAATATTTGACAATTGGATGACGATCCAAGAACTGCTAACCCACGGAACAAAGTCACCGGACGGCACGCGGGTGTACAATTCCTTCCTGTCTGTGACTACTGTATAATCAATCCCCAGTGCTAAATTATGTACATAAAACACTACCAGTGGGGTAGGAATCAATGCCTCGTTCAATGTGGCAAGATTTTTGTATATAAGATACAGTCACCGAGTTTATAGTTCAAATACTGAACTCTACAACCGTGGGTGCCAGGATCTCCATCTACAGTGGAGAGGAAGCTTGCCCATCTCCTTCAAAGGCAATACTAGCAGTGCTTTTTGGAATACTGATTGTACTTTTTTACTTGTTACCTTTTACATGAAGTGTTTAAATATCAGAAATGTATTAACCATACTTACACAGGTAATTTGCTTAAACTATATTCATATTAAAAGGTACCCATGCTTTTCTTTACCTAAAAAAAATCCAAGAAACCCACAAGAGCAAGTGCACATATGTATTTTTTTTTGTGAAACCATATTTTGTGGTATTATTTTACTGTTGTTCACTTCTACACAGAGTGCTGTTTATCAATACTTAGCTCAAGGTTTAAACCCAGAATTAGAGTCATTCTCTTGTAATATTTAACATTTATCAAACAGCAGTTTTTAGAGTTATGCTCAACATTTAAACATTTTTCTCCTTAAGGTTTCTGAAGAAAGTATAGAGGTTTCATCTGAAAAGCCTGAGGCAAAGTACACTATAATGCAGCTTTAAAGGATTTTAAAGCATGTTTGCAAATGTTGCAACCTATTGAAGAAACGTGCATGTACAGCTAATTTGTTTATATAAGGCAGTTTGTGGAATTTGAAAAGCCCATGGTAGTAACTGTTTGCTTTATAGATTTGAATGTATTGAATTATAAAAGCAGTTTCATGAAATCATCATTAGCTACAAACGTTAACAAGTAAAATGAAGTAAAATAAATTATTGTTTTATATTTCAAACTATTATAAATTCTTTTTATTCCCTTCTGGTTTCACCACCTAGAATATAATTTTATGGAGTGCAGCTCCTGTGCTGCAGAAATGCCTGGACAACCACTGGAGCCAAACCTGAGGGAATAATTGGCATCCTGACCTTGGGGGGAATTTGGATTAAGGTTTTCTTGAGGGAAGGAGAGGTGGAGGGAAGAGGCAAGGGAGAAGCACAAGGAATATCAAGAGTAAAATCAAGCAATGCTTATCTTCAGCTCACAAGGTATTTAAGGTGGCTTGTAAGAAAGAAATAGAATTTTTGCTCTCCTGCTTTGGTTTGTGGTTTCTTAGTGGTGTATAAACCCCACCTACAGCCTTCAGTGGGGGGTTGCATTAAAAACAGGCAATATATAAATTAAAGCATATATAAAGCAAATAAATATTCAGATTAAAAGAGATGGTGAATAAATAACAGAGGTGTCAAAGAGGTATCACATTCCTTTTCGTGTTTTCTATTTCTGATTAAGAATTCAGATATAAATTGGAAAAATCTGCTGGATTCAGTGACGTAGACTCGTAATGAATAGTTCCCAGATTCTCTATGCCCTCTCCATTTTTCCTTGAAAACTTGCTCCCAAACCTTCTAAGTTTTTGTTCTGGACCCTTCTGTCGTAACTCAAAAGAGCAAAAATTGCAATGTTAGTGATAGAATTGAAAAGTTGGAAGGGCAGAGATTTACAGCTTCTTGTGCCTCTTTTGTCTGTCTTCGAGAAGCAAACAATGGATTTGTCTGAGGTTTTTTCTGCTCCCTGTGTGGACTAGCACTGAATTCCATGGAATGTGTCTGCCACACTCCACAGTGAACTTCTGTATATCTGAAAATGCACCTCCAGCCTGTGTAATCCGACACTCTTGTCAATAAGCTTCTGCAAATTTATCTTCAAACTGTATTTTCCTTCGGGATAAAAAAACTACTCACTCCTACTGTAGTCTGTGAAAGGTTTTCCTATTGACTTTGTAAGAGCTGGGATTTCACCTGACATGTACCAGCTGTTACCATCACCAATGGTACAGTGGGAAAAAACCCCAGATTTTCATACACACTGCTTTCAGTGTAAGACATTTGCCATCTCTGTCTCAAATCTGCCTCACCCTGAGTTCATGTTCTGTTCATCCCAACTGCAGGTGTGAGAGCCACAGCAAAACACTACCTCTCCTCAAACCCACAAACTAGTGTGGAATAACTATCCTTAAACCAGACATGAAAAGACAGCTTAAACCATCTTTAGTCTGCCTGGAAATTCTAGAGTAAGATTTGAAATGTTCTAATGAGGAATGATTATTATCAAGCCAATAAAAATAGGCTCCTTTGGAATAACCTCACATGCAGTGGTTCCTTTGGGCACCAGTGACACCAATGCTGAGCATTGTGTACATTGGGTAACAGCAGGAACACGTTTGGGAATTCAGTGTGATGTGCAGAAATTACACCAAAGCATCCACAGCATAAAATTTACATTCGTTAAGATGTTGAAATAAAATTAATGGCCAAGAATTATTCTCACACCTATGAGTTTTTCCTCACTGAACACTTGTTATTTAGACAGTTAAAAATCACCTCTCTCCTTTAGCACTAGGATTTATTAATTAGCTTCAGTTCACAGAATCCATGTTATCCTGGAAATCTGAACAAAAGCTTTGCAAACTGCAGATTTTCCTTTTCCTTTTTCAGTTATCATCACACTTCTCATTTCTCTATCAAAGTATTTAATGAGGTGCTGAAAAGGGAGTTTTTGGGTCTTTTTATTGCTTGCAAGGAAACATTGGAAATTACCATAATGTTAATCCAAACCTGACATTACAGAGCAATGAATCCAACTGAAAGAGCCTTGGATACCTAACAGGAAATATTTCATCCAATAGTTTTTCTGAAAATGACATTGTACTACATACCGTGGTGCTTAAAAGATAGCAATGGAAATTGTTCTGTTATCCACGGGACACTCACACAAGAAATCTCCAGGCAGCAGTGGAGGTTGTGTCCCCTGGGTTCCTACAGGTTGTACCCAAAACCGAGCACCCTCCACCACGGCCACGCTCCTGTGGGACAGCGTGGTGGGCTGGGACACTCAGCTTCAGCTGCAGGTACTCAGCGTCCTGCAGGGATCAGCACTGGGAGATGGGAATGCTCATTCCAAGTGGTTTTTGAAGTTCACTTAAACCTGGAAGGAGCTCAAGGTGATGTCACCTGAAAGTATAAAACTTTATTTCCATCTTCCTCCTCAGCCACTTTATTGATTGCAATCTCAAACTTGGGAGCAAACTGATCCCAGAGTAACAAGTATGCAGGGAGAAATTCTAACTACACAAAGCAGGAACAAGGAATTGCCAAGCTGAGAGTTTTAACCAGAGTCTGTGTGTGCAGCTCCCAGAGACTCTCCCACAGCTCATTCCTGCTGCTCCACGCCCTGTCCCTGCTCCTGCCATGGCAACACCTCGGTCCCCATCCCCTGACAAGCCACCAGAGGTGACGAGGGGACACCCTGGATACAGGCTGGTGCAGAATTTGGCTGAGTCTCTGCAATGCAAACAGGCTCTGTGTCAAACTGGGGTCAGCCTCCCTGAATTGCACAGTGTCTCCCAGATGTAAAAATCTATAAAAATGTAAAATACTTATTTGCAAATAGGGTTTCAAGCGGCATGGAATCGCCCGGCTTCGATGTGCGCTGAAATGGGAAAGCCCTGAACCAAACCTAACAGCATTCTTTTGTAAATTAAGAGAACTTGCACAGTAGGGATGGCAAATAAAATGAGGTAGGACTACATATTGCCTAGGGACTACTGGTTGGAGAACTAATTAGGATTATAAACTGAAAGTATGTAAATTAACCAAATATAATTATCTGCTAGTGGCCTTTGGAAATAGGTTACCGGATACTTGTTAGCAAAATTGCTCAAATGCCTGGAAGCCATACAAAGCAAGCCATAAGCAATTTAAATTCCTCTCTTTGTTTTATTTTCAATTGTTTTAAAGCAGTTTTTGTATTAAGGATTTATTGGAACATAAACTAATTAGAGAGAAAACTCAAAAAACAAAAGTGAGACAAACTGACACAGCAGATGCTGCACCTCCATCCCCAGGCCCCTGGTTTTATCAAATGTAAATTGTTTGATGTGACAAAATAGCAAAGATTCTGCTTGGGGTTTCATCAGAACAGCTCTGTGCGTGCCCAGCCAGGGTTCAGCTGGGAGAGTGGTGGTTTCTGCACGAGTACAGCACCTCAGCCACACAGGGATTGTGTGGAGATGTGTTCACTGAGTGCAAACGTGCAGAATTAACCTCCCTTTTCTTCAGGTGTCTGTCAGGGCACAAAGCAGCACCAGATTCAGGGGTTTCTGTGGGGAGATCTCACCATCAGGTCATGTCTTCAGAAACACAGGGTTGGCCACTGGAGAAGCTGGTGGTAGTGGAGTCAGTCACGTGTATTAAACATTATAAAAAATAAGGGGGTCACATGTAAAGGCTGGCTGGGCTGATTTCATACTCAGGCGTGAGGGCTTTAACACACAGGCCTGCCACAAAGCCCACTTATGTGAGCTCAGAGACTCCAAGCAGTCCCAGAGGATTGAAAACAGTCTATTAACTCACACAGTTAATTACCCTGAACTGCACCATGAAGTATCAGAAGGGACAGGCCATCACAGCTTTGTACATCAGAGCACAACTGGATTTGCTGCTGCTCACCACACCTCCCACAGCCCTCCTAATGGCCACTGCTTTAAAAAAACCATCCAGCAGCCCCACTAATGCACTGCCACCCCAAGCTGTGTTCTTCTCCAGGAGATCTGTGTCCAGGCTCGTGCTGCAAAATGAATTGTGCAGCTGCTGCAGGACTGACCATGAAGTAGGTTCACAGTCAGCAAGCACTGCTCAGTGTTCTTGGGTCTCCTCCTCCCCTCAGCTGGACCCTAAAGGTTCTTGCTGGAGTCCTAAAATACCCCAAAACACTAGAAACATCCTCATTTCTACAGCATAACAAATGCAATTGCCTACTCTGACAACTAGGTAGAAAACAAAATCCAAAATTAATTTAAAAGCCACGTGTCTATTCTACTGGATTCTATCTACTAGTTTTAAATATTGGCAATTAAAACTTCACCCGATTTCTGTTACCTAAATTAGTACATCAGCATCATGGATCTAAGTGCATAACTGCAATGCTTCTTACTGACCAAGTTCAAAATGAGAACAAGGTTCTAACATTTTATTAGGAAAAACTGTCATCTTCTGACACAGAATGTTTTTTAGAGGAGATTTAATCAAATCAATTAATAATGACTTGGCAACAATGCTCCAATTAGGGTTTTAATTTACAAAAGTATAATGCCAATAGCATTAAAAAAAAATCAGTGGAGCCAAATCAGTGGAGCCAGTGAGCAAATAAACATCTGGGCTGACATTATTGTTCCCTTCTATGCAAAATCAAAGTAATTTTAAAAAAGGTAACTACATTTTTCCAAAATCTTCTTCAAGCTCCTTTAAGAATAATCAAGTCAAAGCAAGCCCAAACAGCCCATTCCTGTTTATCCCAGCAGATGATTTTGGCTTTAGGTCACACTTCTTGCACCCTACTCTCATCTCTCTCCCCATTCTGGGAAAACTGAGCCAGCTAAGCCAGAAAGGGATCAGAAAGAATAATCCCCACAGTCTTCCAGAGTTGGGTCTGGGCCCAGCTATGACTGGGGATCAATTACAGATGCAGGAAATTACACACGTAACACACACAAAACAAGCGCCAAGGCTGGCTCTGCTTATGTGTTTTGGTTTTGTGTTTAGTTCTTCAGAACCAAAAAAGGACTTAGTCCTATGAGAAGCACATAATATCCCCAAAGGACTGAAAATGTCTTCATTTCCACAGCATGAGAAGATTAAATGGCTTGCTCTGAAAGCCAGGCAGGAGATCCTATCATAAAGCACAAGCCTGAAGAATGGCCCTTGCCCAGCAACAAGGGCTGGGCTCACACTGCTGACAAATCCTGAACTGCAGAAGTGCAAAGAGGCACTGACAGCTTGTGTGGCTGGGTCAGGGGCTGCTCCTCTGGCCAGGACACAACACTCGGGCTGTCCTTTCAAATCACTTTGCCAGGGAGGAGCTTTAAAGGTAATTTCTTTGACAATCCATCCTTTTTATGTGAAGCAACTGCAGGACCATGCTATGGGGAGCCCCATTAGCTGAGAATAAGAACTTCTCTGTAAAAGTGAACTTTTGGTGACCTTCCCTCAAAGAAAATACTTTATCATATTGGAGTGTGGGCCTCCCAGGTGTCGTGGCGAGGCTCCATTGTCCTGATTAGGAGAGCCAGCTTTGATTTTCCATAATCCATCCTCCGGCTTAGCTGGGCTGTGTTAGCTTTGAATGCCATAAACAAAGGCTTCCCAAAAGGCAAATCCAGCTATAATTGTTTAATAAAAGTAAATCAAAAGGCTGAAAATTGAAGGCACCCAAGGTTTAGCAAATTGCTGCTTTGCTTCAGTTCGATGTTAAGCACCCAACATTTATATTCCTTAGGGCTCGAGGAATCACCCCAGATAAAAGGAGTAAGGTCACATCCAAATAATTCCCACGAGAAACACAGCTTGGTTACACCATAAGGTCCAGCAAACACAGATGCAAAATGTAACAAAACACAAAACCAAACTTACAAAGCTGTTCCAGAAACACCTCTCTGCTCTACTGTATTTGAACTCTCACAAACTGAATTCAAGGCAGAGGCAAGCACTGTATGATTGTTTGGTAATGAACTGATGAGTCTTTTTCAGTATTCCCTTCCAAAGTCATCAAAAACTATCTCTAGTGAGGAAAGACCGACCCTTTCTATACCTACAGCCACAGAGCTTTCTCCTGTGTCAGTGTTTTCCAACGAGGCTGAGAGGTTCTGCTCCATTTATTCCTTCCAGGAGTCTTTGTAGGCATCCCTGAGCATCTGCATTACAGAATAACTGAGGCTGGGAGGGACCTCTGGAGCTCTTCTGGCCGCATTCACCACTCAAACCTGGCATTAGGAAGGATTGCTAAGCACAGTGTAAACAAACAAGGTGCTACAGAACACAGCTTCAGGGCAAATCCCAAAGGCACAATGAACCAGATGCTAAAAGGGGTTTAGCAGTTTCAACACAGGCTCTCTCTCCTCCACAGGCATTTTCTGTCAGACACTACAGCATGTCCTTCGTGCCCTGGGTGTTGCATCCTTTTCATTTAGGACTCCCAGTGCCAGCTTTCCTGAATGCAGACAGAGTGTGAGTGACCCGAGTGGCCCTTGGTGTGTGGGACAGGGCAGTGCCTGTATGAACAGAGTCCTTTGGGTCCCAGGGACAGTCCCTTGTCCCCCCTGGTGACCAAGAACAGCTGGTTCATGAGGTCAGGAACAGGAACTCTAACATCACCCTGCAAAAGGGTTGTAGCACAGCCCGAAAAGTGTTCAGGTGTGAGAAGAGAAGCAGCTGCACAAGGCTCACACTTGATGCACCAGATTTGGCAGATGGTTTTGTATTTATCCCCTCAAAACCCCTGCACTGGGAGCAGCACACACCCCACACACCCAGAGGATGCAGAAGGTTATGCTCCTGCAGGCGTGTGCACCAAAGTGTCCTTTGAATTATTCAGGCTGGGGGAAAAGTCACATTATTAAGAAAAAGTAATAACTACCACATAACACATCTGCCTGTATTTGCAAGTCACACACGTGCCAATTCTTCTCCTTCCTGAGTCCCAGGGCAGTTTCTAAGTCCTTTATCTGAGCATAAACGACACCAGTCCTGCAGTGGAAGCTTTGCTTGCTGCTCTGGGAGAAGGAGCCAACCTTTCTGAAGAAAAGTGGCTTCACTCATTAGCATTAATAGCTCGTATATCAAACACTCACACACAAATAAGGAACAAAACCAAAGCAGACAAACCCTCTCACCATGTTTTACAGTAATGTAGCATCTGTCGTTTTCAAAACTAAGTCAGAATAAATGTGGCAATTTCAGTTGCCTGCATGTGGCTGTTGATGAGCATGGAGAAATATTTCCAGATTAAATGGGTGAACATCCATGTGGCTAAAGCAGTACAAATAGGGCCAGGCACAGCTGGTACTTTGTCTCCTAACATGGAGATTAGTGCCATCAGCAGGGGCACACGAGCCCAAAATGCAGTAATTCTGCTAAATAACAAGTGCCTGCCAAAGGGATTGTGTATTCCCAGCACAGCCCTAAACCTCAAGTCATCACCAGCATCTGAGGCAGCAAGGGTGCCTTAACAAAGCAGTTCAGGTTTTCATCTTCTCCAGAGGTGGAGGAGGGGACCTGCTTCTAACTCAGGCTACCCGTGTGCCAACCCACGAACAGCAGCAATGGATCCCAAAAAAGAACTCAGAATATTCCCCTGCAGCTCTGCCAGCAAGCCCTCAGACCTCTCTCCCCCCCTCTCACTTTCCTGGCTGATCAGGTAACAACAACTGTTTGTTAAAAAGTATGAACACAGAGGTACAAGCTCAGAGAGACCAAGCATATCACTCATCTGAAAAAATATTAAAATATTTTTTTTAACCCATTTGGATCAAACTATAAATTTTCACTCCAACAGCACTCACTAGCACAGGCAGCACCTTTCTACGTAAGCCAAGTCCATTCTCTTGGAAGACTGCTACGTCAGGTAGAGCTCATGTTCCTGAGCTCTTCAGACACACAAAAGGTTGAGGCAAGCAAAGGGAATGCTCTGTTCCCAGGCAGAGGCACCCTGCTCTTCCCTGCAGAGGTGGAAGGACTGCTCCAAAGCAATTCATGCTCAATGAAGCTGCATCACACCACAGGGCTACAGGGGATTAGAAACGAGCACCACAGTGAGAAGAGAATGTGGCAAAAAGCAGTAACTGCAAGGCTTTCACAGGCCTTGTATTTTAGTTTGTGAACCTTCCTTGTCTTAGGCCAGCCTGGAGTTTGTCCTGTGGGAGGTCTCACCCAGAAGGGCAAATCCCCAGGACTGGCAGCTCGTGCTGAGATGCTGAGAGGAATTCAGGCAGGACAGGAGATGACCTGTAGCCCCACGTTGGGCGCCAGTTGTAGCTTTCCTGTTTCCTCAATGGGCTCCTCCAGGCCACCGAGTCTAGCCCCTGAAGCTCCCTGCCCCGGGAGCTCCGATCCTGGGCCGGGCGGTGGCTGCTCCTGGCAGGTAAAGACAGTCGTACTAGTTGCGTTTATCAGAGTCCTTTATTCTCCCTCACGGAGGGAAAAACGGATAACCAGATGTGTAGTGGACAACGTGGCCAGACTGCCTAGCCCCCCTCTCGCCTCTCTCCTTTATGCCCTCTCTCCCTGGTGGGCAAGGCCAGAGGCAAGCCAATAGGCAAATGACGAGCCCGTGACAGCTGGCCAGTCCTGGGTGAACAGGGGAGGGATAGGTAGAATGCAGAGCGGAGAGTGGCCAGGCCAGCAGGATGTCCCTGGTGGTCTGCACACTACCACAATGACCAGCCGAGAAAACAGCAACAGTGAATAAAGCGTCTGTAGCTGTGACATCAGCCAGCGATGGCAGCGCTCTGGTCGCTGTTTGCTCCTCCCTGCACACACAGGGCCAGAAAAGGTTTGTTCAGACACTGACACAAAGCCCTCACTCACACAGACCCCCACTCACTGTCAAACCATTATTTGCCAGAACTCATGAGGGCTCACCCAGGCCACAGCACTGTTGTGTAGGTGCTTTCCAGAAGCATCTCCTGAACAGCATGGTTAGAGAGAAAACTCTGTGTTACATGGATTTAGGGTTTGTCCCAGGATTGAGTCAGCACAGCAGGGTGACAGGAAAATGGGACAAATAACAAAAGGACCCCACAGTCAGAGAGAGTCTTATGGTGCTGGTTCAGGTGAGGAAACAGTAAATGCACCCAGAAAGGGAGATGGGCGATGCAACCACTCCTGGTTCCTCTCTCTGAGTTACTACAAGCCTTCAGCAGCTTACAAAGAGTAACACCTTACTGGAAACAGAAATCAAACTTGTTCTGAAGCTGCTAAATGTACTGCTGCTTTGGAAAGAAACACAATTAGATTTGTAGAAAGACTTTTTTAAAGGATGTTTTATTTTGTTTGATAGCCACATGAAATATTAGAGGCTGAAAGGAATCCTAACATTCTCTGACACGGAATTAGGCTATTTAAGGATTAGCCTGGATTATTTGCAGAAAGCTGGGAAAACCCAGCAAAAGTAAGTCTGCCAACAGCTGACTACTTCCGAAGGGGGAGATATGAAAGAGCATTGATATCCTTTGTAAATGTATATTCTGAAATACAGTGTGGAAAGAGAAATTTAAATACAGAGTACAAAATGCTTGGGAGTCCTTAGAAGTTAGTTCAAAACTCACCAGGGGCAGTGGGTTTTTGATGAGGCCTCTGTGAACGAGGATCCTTCCCACCATGCTTATCAGAGCCTTGCAGCACTACAGGAATCAGCAGAGCTCCAACCAGATCAGAACTTGATCTAGAATGTCTCGCTGGTTATTTCAAACTGAAGGAAGCCAGACATCCTCTACCAGAAGATGAATGATTTATTCCCATGAAGTCACCATCTCAAGCATTCCTTTCCTGACAAGTCCCAACCAAGGCTTTATTTGCTTATTGGCCATCTTTAATTGATGAGTTGGTTCCATCAGTTCATTGTCTTCCCACCCCCTCCCTTGGAAATAGGCCAAAGTATTGACAGGAAAGAGGCCTCCCAGTGAAGATGAGAAGCTCATGGGCGGGGCCCCACTGGGGCAATTTGCCAGGCAAAACTGAACACAGAGAAGGAAAAAGCTTCTCTGCAAAGATTTTCCATTGGAGAAAAATTCCATTGTCCTCATAAATATGTGACCCAGGGGAACTTCACTGCCAGGACTGGGGTGGGCACCACCATGGCCAGTTGGAAGCAGATTCAAGTCACCTCTGCTCTAATTCCTATTCCAGGTGCTGCTTTTGCTCAGCACATGAACAGATCTTCTCTGCTTAGCAGTGTTGGTCCATCCCAAACCAAATCTGCACCAGCAATGGCAAACGTGGCTTGAACTTAACGGGAAGAGGAGAAATGTTAGTGGGGAGGAAGGAAGAGAGGAAGGAAAGGAAGGGAGGGAGGAAGGGAGGGAGGAAGGGAGGGAGGAAGG
>VZTJ01000988.1:425150-438910 GCA_013397795.1 Orthonyx spaldingii | reverse complement strand
GGAAGGAAGGAAGGAAGGAAGGAAGGAAGGAAGGAAGGAAGGAAGGAAGGAAGGAAGGAAGGATTATCTACCAAGATTGGAGCTGCTGTTATGTGAACAGAGAGAAAATGACCAGTTCCTCCTAACAGCTGATCTCAGTCTAGGAGGGTTTTTTCGCTTTTATGGCTCTGTCTGCTTCGTGCCAGTGTGAGCTACAAACCATAACTTTAATAGCCTCAACCAAAGAGTTATGATAATATCAGACACTGTGGATGATGAGCAAATAACAGCAAAAATGTAATGAAAAGTATATATTTATGTCCTTGCTATTAAACCCAAAGCTATAAACATTGACAGCCCTAAGAGTAGCAGTTCCTATTGTCATTGATTGATGCCTTGTTTTGAAGAACAAGGAGAAGGTTAAACCAAGAAAGAGACAAAGAGAATTCTTTTTTTTTTGCTTTTCTCAATCTGAAAAATTGGCTATTTTAGGTGAACCTGCGTTCCTGAAACATCCTCATGGAAGGCAAAATGCCTTGCAGTGGAAATGCAGTCAGAGAGATCATTCAGGGCCTTTGAATCACAGCACAATGCACATGTTAAAGCACTAATTAACAAGGAGTGTGCTCACTAATGTGCACATTTCACATTTGTTTCTTGGGTCCTCTCCATTAGCATAACTCTCAGCTGACAGGGCAACCATAACCACCCTGCACTGCAAAACAGGGCTTCTTTTAACTCTTCAACAACTATTGCCTCAAAGATTTTGAGGACAGTCAGCCCAGCCAAATCAAAGCAAAAACTTTGTCATTAATCCTGATCATTACTGATTAAAAAAAAATAAAAATCTGCCCATAATGGCATCAGGGATGCTGATGATGGCTCAAAACTTGGAAGAATCCTCCATGCCTGCCACAGCCTAGAAGACAGTGGCTCTGCACCTGGCTCCATCCAGGGTTTTGTTTTCCCACCTGGCTCTGGGGTTATGTTTATCCCCACAGATGGTTCTGAATGGCAAAAATAAGGTCACGGGCTCTGAATATCTCTGCAATGCTACCAACCTTCTCCAACCTGATAAAGAAGTTTCATTTCTGCTGTTCCTGCTCTGATGAAATGTTCCTACCAAACATTTGCACAATTCCCCCCTCCAGCACTGCTCCCCCTCTCCTCAACCCCTCTCATAACCTCCTCTCTCTGGCATCAGACAGACACACCTGATAACCACACAGGAAATCCAGAACTGTGACCTCTTGAGAGTTCCAGCAACAAAAGAGCCTAAAGGTTCTCTTTTTAATCATTTTAGATTAAAAAAGGACATACAGAAAGGAGAGACCTAACTGAAGCTATAGAAGATGGCCAGACTGAGACTCACCCAGTGCAAAGGTGAGTCTGTGCCATTTCCTGGGACAGACCCTGTGCTCCTGAAACACAGAGCTGGCACTGCCTCAGTGTCACCCACAGCACCTCACGGGGGCAGCTCATCAAATCTCCTGCCAACCCACTGACCCTTGTCCCATTAAAAAGGCATCAGCTCTTCTCTCTATTGCCATTCCCCTTTCTCCAGCCCCCAAGCCCCTCACTGCAGGTGAGGCAAAGCCCCCATGACATAACTCATTGCTCCTTCCCAGGCATTAGCCTGACTCACTGCAATCCCATAAGTTCTCTCAATGCTTGTTCTAAAGAGATTTAAAAAAATTATTTCATTTTCCTACACGGGCAAGGGTTGAAAAGGCGACATTTTTTGTGAAAAGCCTCATATTTTCCCTTAACTGAAAGAAAAGCTGCTTTTCCTGAACATCAGAAACACTCATAGTGCAATGCAGCTGGAAATTGTTATTTATGTGCTCTGTTCTTACCCTGGGAGCAAAGATGCCCAGTCCTGTGCACCTTCACCTTGGCTTTGTGCTGCTCCTTAAGGGAACTGGCGTGATGCTTGCTCCTTTCTTTTCTTTTTTTAATAACCTGGATGTTATTATTGCTGCTGTTGTTGCTAAAGAGCTCTAGGGGGAGATGTGAAAATAGTCTGTTCCCTTGTGTAATGCCTGAAATCAAAGCAGAATACATCAGGCTGACACTGCCTGCCTGTTATTGCCTTAAAGCTTGTTATTAAAAACAAACAAAAACAATTCCTGCACCACCCCGTATTCCACCTTCCCCAGAACAAAAAGGAAATTCAGTGTAGGGGTGAAAGATATCCAGGCTTCAGGACTCCTTTAGAGAGATTCCAGCCAGCCAAACTCACCGTGGCCTTTTATATCCCAACTTCTTTGGGAGAGAGGAAATGTGGAGAGTGCCCAGGCAAAGAGAGTCCCACTCACTGCCACAGTTCTTATGGGCACTGGTGGCACTGGGGAAAGGTGTAACACTGAAGAATTAACACAGAACAACCTCAGGAAATGTGCAAAGGCATTCTTTCACTGGAACCTTTATAAAATAATGAATTCTGAGCTCTGAAATGTGCTTTCAAAAGCCTGTCAAAGTAAAACTCTCCTGTAGCATCACAGCAAGAGCTGAGCCAGTTCTGTGTGAGGTGGTGTGATCACCTGAGGATGGGTGTCTGCAGAAGGGGCTGCACAAAGCCAAACTCCACAAACTCCACAAACAATTATTTGTGGACTGTTTAGAAAGTGGCAAGCTCACCTCCCACGACACGCAGGCTTTCAGCACCACGCCTCCCTCACAAAGCAAATGTCACTCACACTCTGCTGATGCCCTCCCAGAGCACCTGGAAACACCTGAGCGAGCACCAGTGCTGAGGTTTGGATCAAAGAACTCCACAGTTCGGCCTCTTAAAAGAAAAATATGAATAATTTCTCTTTGGACCTGACAACCACTGGTGTTTGCATGAGGGTGCTAAAAGTTCTATACTTTTACAGCTGTTTATGTAAAGAATTCCTTCTTTTTCCCCAGCTCCACAGGCTTGGAAAGAGGGAATTCTGAAGAGCTGCATTAATCTCTGTGAATCACTATCTCAGCTGCAACTACTGTTCGATATTCTTAAAACTGTCAGCACCAAAAATATAGGTTTTCTCCACAATAATTGCTTTTTAAAATACCGGTAAGGCCACTCTGGGGAGAGCTGTTATCAGGAAATAATTATGCCCCTTTGGGATCTGAACACATGGCCGTGCTTTACGGATTAGAACAACACCCCCATGAATTACAGCAGAACAAGTGTCCTGTTGTGCTTTTCTCCTAAAGGCAGGAGGTTTCCTGGCCTCTCCCTCCCTTGTTTTTAGGTGGTTCAGGCACCTTAGCTAAAAACATGTTCCTAAGAATCATAGGAGAGCAAACAGCTGTGGCTTTCTTACTCTACAGCCATCTGTGCTTGTGTATTTTTAATGCATCATTTTGGCTATTCCCACAAAAGTTGTGTTTGATTTGTGGTTATCAGACAGGCCCTGCACTGCTGAGAGGGGACCTGACATCACAAGAGCTTTGCTACCTCAGGTCTGAACTGCACATGGCAGGAGAAGCACCAGGAGTGTCTGCTGTGGGAAGAGGGACAAGTCCCTCCCAGCTGCACTATCCTTGAGGTCCCACAGCTCGGATTCACAAAGATAAAGAATTCAACCTCCCAAGAAATTATCAAAACAGCCTCAAAGACATTGTCGGCTCTATGTGAGGAAAGTACAACTCCAAAACCTCATCATTTGCACATCTTCATCCTGTTAATCACCTCTAGGAGTTCACATTCATACCCACAAGCACAACAAACTCCTGTTGTGTGTGCACATACAAATGAATGCTCCGTTTATCGTTTGTAATAAAGCAAGGGGAGATGTCCATAGGAGGACTCACTTAAATGTTAGACAAGGTTTTACAGCTACTAAAACAGAGCTGCACAGACACTGAACATTTCAATGCCACAGTGACAGACAGGTCACATTTAGGGACTGGGGCCAATTCTAATGCAGCTCATCCCAGCCAGCTGAGGTCACCTGCATCAGTCTCCCACTTCGGTGCTAATAACACCATAAAAGACGTGAGCCTGTCAAGGTTGGTTTTTTTCCCAATCAAAATGAGAAAAGGTTGCAATGTCTGTAAGGTTTTGGACACACTCCCAAAAAAGCAGTCATCACCTGGTCTGGAAAACAGCCCAAGCTGAAATACCAGGGATCCATTTACACATAAAGAAACAGAGACATTCAGGACAGGGCCCACACCCACCTAGCAAAGCTCAGGGAACAAGCCCCCATTGCAATCACGATTTCTTCTACAAAAGGAAAGAAGAAAATGGCAAAATCATGAAAATAACAAATGCATCAATGTGTTATAACAAAACATCGTTGCTACTGTAATGACAGCCATGAGTTTATGAACCATTGGATAAAACAACCAACAGAAAAATTACACCATTTGGCTGTGGCCACTGGAATGTAATAGATGGCTCTTGAGCAGGGATAACTGAGCACACCCTGCAGTGATTAATGCGAAAAGCCGGGTGGTGAATAAAGTGTTTAACACAAGAGAGCAATATGGCATGCAAGCCAAACTAAAATCCCCATAAATAATTTAGGCACCCTTGCAAAGATTTACAAAGATTTATTTCACATATAAATCCTCTTTGTTGTAATATCAGGAAAAAAGATGAGCACTTCCATGCTTATTTATACAGAACAGAGTGGAACTCTCACTTCAGAAGGAGGAATGCTCTGAAGGAATCTTCCTTCTCAAGTCATAATGGAGCAGCATCTTGGCTAAAGATCTCTTGAAAACTTTGACAGCAAAATCACAGAATCACAGAATAGTTTGGGCTGGAAGGGACCTTAAAAATCACCTCTTTGTGGGCAGGGAACCTTCCACTAGCCCAAGTTGCTCACATTCATCAACACCACATAATTATATAACAAATATTTATTTACAGGGCTGAACTTAATACAGTGGTATGGGGTTAACAACACAACACTGGTGTCATTGGTAGCTTCTGAGGGCGGTGTCAGCATTTATCACTGTGCCTGCACTGCGGGTCAGAGTGGGCTCGTGTGGCAAGCCCTGAGCAGTGCAGGGCTCTCACAGCCTCTCACATCCCCACAAGAACTGAACACAGAGCCTTTCCTGTTCCAGCAAGCCCAATTTCATGAGCAGTCTGGGTCAAGCAAGGAACTGCTGTTTCTGGGCTGTTCAGACTGTGGGCCAGGGCTGTGGGATGCCTTCCATTAACATGACAATGCCTGCTCCAGTCTAGGCCCCAAATAACACAGCAAAACCCTCCTGTCAATAACCCTGTGATTAAATCAAAGGCTGTGGAAATTCGTCTGGCACTTACATACAATTGAGTTTCTCTTCCAGCCCTACACACCACTGCCAAGCACCACATATTCCTTAATCTGAGCTCAGCTTGTAAAGTCTTTGGAATCCTGACATACACAAGATGGAGAGCGGCAAATGTGTCATTGTTTCCCCTGGGTGCTCTGAGGCTGATCTGCCAAAGCCAGGACAAGTTTTAAATGAATCACCACAGAACAGGAGTGTCCCCCATCTCCTGGAACACAGAGAGCCCTGGTGTGAGAGGGGGAATTGGGGTGCTGGCCAGCACAAGGCACAGCAGAGCCCTCTCCACGCTCAGGGCACACCCTGGAGGCACATCCTGCGCTGAGGGCTGAGCCAAAGGCACATCCTTTAGCTGCTGCACTTCAGAGGGTGCAGCTAAATCCCACAAAGCAGCCTTAGGACCACAGTTGGCCACAGTCACAAGGGTTTGGAAGACAGATTTTATTTTTTTACACGATGATTTTAGACATTTGTCTCCATTCATCTCCACTGCACGTGTTCTGTGTGGAGTTCATCAGGAACAGATAGTGCCTGCAGCCCCAAGGCAGTGGTGTTCCAATACTCACATATATTTGTAAGAGTTCCCAGCTGTCTCTGAAAGCAGAATAAGCCCAAGTCCCCTTTGAGTCTCTTTTGAAGGCTTGGTTCAGGAGCAGAAGAACAAAGCCTCAAGATTTTATCCTTTTTATCCTTGCAAATGCCAAGAAAAGTTTAAAATTAATAGCAACCAGAATAGAGTGGAATAAGAAATAAAAGAAACAATTACTGCCTTAGCTACAGGCCTGTGCCCCTGACATCTCCATATCAGGGCAGTATTGTCTCTGCTGCAGCAGCAGGGAGGCATAAAACATGCTCTTACTGCAAACACCATGAATTTTTCTGTCCTTTTAAACTTAGCTGGGGAAGGCTGCATACTATAAAAACAAAGAGAATGGAAGACTTTCATTCTACATAAGGCAATTACCAGGCCTGTCAGCAAGAGCAAGATTTACTGCACGGAAAGGGTAAAGAGAAAGGAGTGTGCCAAGCAGTTCAGGGAAATATTGAAAGAGAGAGGGTTGCAGGATGTTTTTCCAGCCCCAATTTTGGTAGAGGCTGTGTAGCTGTAAGAGCAAGCTCCAAAATCCCAACCACCCCACAGGTCAATCTGTACAGGTGATGCCACCAAAACCAGAACACACCTGGGGGGCTTCCCTTCAGAAACTGATTTTCTAACAAGACATACCAAACAAACCCACATTCCTGCATGGTTCTGAGGTTATCCCAAGTATTCATCTGCAAAGCTGGAAGCTATGATGGAAAATCAGAACCAGGACACAGCCAGGTGGTCCAGGCAAAGCAGGTCACAAGCAGGGGGCTCTTACCCAGTGTTAGCGCCCAGGGAGCTTCAAGGGAAACCTTCCAGAGCATCCTTGGTTCTGGAATTCTGACTGGGAATGGGTCAGTAACACCATTTATGAGCTAAGTTCTTTCTCTGCATCACAGTCTCAGCTTTGACCATAGTGTTGCTGTGAGAAAGAACCGAACATCACCTCACCCAAATCTTGCTGTGTTTGAAATTCAGGGGCTGCTGCTGTTAATATGAAATAATTGTCAAGTTGGAAAGATCCCTTATGCTTGTAAGACGTGGGTGGAGAAGGCATCTTCCACAGAGCTCCTTTGCTGGGTGAGACTTCAATAGCTGTGCTGGAGAACAGCTGAGGTTCTGCCCAGCAAACTCACTCTCAGAGACTGACTGCTGCCATGTGCTTCAAAATGGCAAGAGATTAAAAAAATAGGCTTTCTTTTTTAAAAGTATAAAATTCTACAGTTTTGACATGAAAAGACACCCAATCAGCATTACAACTTGGAGAATGTGATGCAAACTAAAGAATAAGTACAGAAACCTTTGGCAAACTCCCAAAGAAAGCAAATGTGTTGGAAGTTGCAGCCAAACTCTCACTGGAGTTAAAAAAGGAATAGTAAGGGATTTATTCCATGCAGCATGTGTTGGTGGTTTGGGGTTTTTTCCCAAAGGATCCTCACTCAGCCACAAGGGGAGATCCTGTGGTGCTGGAAGCTGTGAGGAGTTTTAACACCAAATTGTTGGTTACTGCTGCTGGCACCCATCATTTTGGATTGTCAGCTGCCGCAGAAATCACTGTCCCCTGCAGGCAAATTGTCATCTCAGTGTAAAGCATACCTGGTGCCCATATGGCCAGTAAGCAAATCCACCTTCTGAAGAGCAGCCAGAGAGGAGAGTTAAGCCGAAATCTCCTTTAAATTGTTAAACTGCTGTTGTGAAAGATTGGGCATAAATATTAACACCACTACTAAGCACTTGTATTTTGTATTCCTGCTTGAAGCAACTTTTATTGCTGAGTTTTAAGTGCCTGAAATTAACACCTTCTCTGGAAAATGCTGACAGATCTTTCATTGTAGCAGTGCCACAAGGCACGGAGCACAGCTACAGAGCAAAGCCAGTCTGTTGAAACCAGAGAGCAAAGCAAAGCAGAGCCCTGGGGGACAACACCACCCCAGAACAGCCTTTACAGCCCCAGAAACCTCCTGGGGCATCAGCTCAGCTGCCGAAGGAGGGCCAGAAACCCTCCAGCTGCCAGTGCTGGAGAGATCCCTGCCCTGGCTTGGCAGTGGCACTTGTGCCTGCTCAGGAACACCGGGGCTGCTGCTGGGCAAGGAGGGTCAGGAAAGGCCAGGATCAGCTGGATGCCACAGCCAAACCCATCTGCCAAGGACAGGCTCACTTCCACTGCTTCTGTTTTTCAGGAATGATATCAACATGAAGTGACAGGATCATCTTGACCTGGCACTGACTGATTATTTGGTAGGTGATATTTTCTTTCCCCTCTTTCCACAAAAGATATGAGGCTTCTCCTACCCCAAAACAAACGGAAATGCAAAAGGGACTTAGCAGGGGATATGATATGATGTGATATGACATGATATGATATGATATGATTGATATGATATGATATGATGATATGAGATCCTGAAGTAATTTTACTTTGCTTGTAGCTCTCACATTCCCTTTCTACACAACGCACTTGCAAGGAAATATTGATTATTTCTAAATTTGAAATTTCATTAGTTTCCTTTTTTAAAAATGGATAGCAGAAATGCCTGAAAACTGAAACAAGGACACTGCTTTGAATATATAAAACTCCACTTTTTGTGATTCTCTCAAGCAACTTTGTTGACAGACACAGCTTTTACTTCCTCTGCAGCAAGATGCCCCCAAAGCAATCTGAACCTCTCATTGATCCCAAATGAAACCCTCCTGCTGGGACACTGTTGCCAACCCCAAATTAAGTGAAGATTTGTGCACAAGAACCCTGGCCATACTTTTGACAAATTATGTTTATGTCTCACTGAGCCTGCTTGGATGTGGCCCAAGCCACAGCTCCCACGGGATGACCCTTCTGCTGCATCCCTGACACCTCCCAGGCAGAGTTCCAGCATCTCTCACCCTCACTGATCAGCAGGGGAAGCAGTTCACTTTTTCTTGCCATTTGCAGCAACAAAGAAATCTCATAAGGCATTGGCTGCCTGATTCCTCGCCACAAACAACTCACAAACCCCACAGAACTGTGGCTCTGTGCACTGCTGCAATTGCATTGCAATATTGCTGCCCAGAGTTTCATTCTCTGCTTCCAGGCTGGTTATTTATGTCTTTTTGGGACTTGAAAGAGGCAACACCTGGGAAGAAGCCCAGTTTTTCCATGATTTCTGTCTGCCTTTCTTTCAGCAAGTAAACAAATCAAAAGACCTGATAATATTTACTCCCCTGCTCCCAGAGTCAATAAAATAACTCACGAAAATCATCTTGGGAACTCCAATGCACACCAATACTGGAATAAACAGGAATATTTGCTGTGATGGCTGAAGAGAACCTACCATCTCTTCTCAGCAATGCTGTCCTCTAACACTTTATCCAAACAATTCCAGGTTCCTCCCTCTCACAGAGCACAGTTTCCCTTTCACAGGCTGGGTAGAGGCACCCAGAGCCCAGCACTGTTTCCAAAAGCCACCTGGCTTTGGCCTCACCCCAACCCCTTCCGATGTCAGCAGCAGCAGAGTTAGGCCAGCACTGTGAGCTGCTTTGATAACCAAGACCTAAATTAACTCAGCCAGCAGTGGCAAGCTCAGGAGGGTCTGGAATACCATTAACCTGTGCAGCTCCTTCCAGTCACAAAGCACCAGCGTGCAGAAGAGCTCTTTCATTCTGCATAGGTCAACCTCTATCAGATTTTGGAAAATGCTTGGGTTACTCCTGCTCAATTGCTGTGGTCTAATTGCATCCCAAAACACTGGGCCTTTAACAAACAAACCTCTGTACACACCTATTTGTTTTACAAAGAACACATTTCCTCCTCAGAGTTCCTAAAGCTGAATTTCCGGTTTTAACAAAGTCCTTTGTAAAAGAAAAAAAAAGAAAAAAAAGCACTCTGGTGATCTGAAGCAGAGATTTTCAGCTGTACACATCAAGATTTTAGTTTTAGGATCCATCTGATATTTCCAGCTTCTGAAAGAAGAGAATGGAGGAAGAGCTTAAAATTTCAATGAAATACATAATCCATCTTTTGCCTAAATCCTCCAAGTCACAGCACGCTCACCACCTGCTTTGCTTTCACTCATGCAGCCTGGGCTCAGCAGGGAACAGTCTGGTGCAGCGAGGACTTTCATACAATGGCAAGGACAGCTCCTACAACTCAATTTTAAAGTGAAGAGGGAGAATTATAAACAAAACCTACTGAGAGTCAGGCCTGCAACCTTTAACAGGGTGTTGCTTGTACAGGCACCTGTACATTTGCACACACAACAAGAGCTCAGGGACTTGCCTTGTGACACTGGTTATAAGACACCAACATATTTCTGCAACCAAAGTGCAAGAAGATTTAATTTATTTATATGGATAAAAATCAGAAGACATTCAGCAGAACGTTCAAAATAGTCTTCATCACAAAGGCTCAGATGTATGGGTAAAGTATCCATTTAAACTGCTCAGTGGTTTTAGTTGTCTGTTTAGGAATTCTAAACAAAAATGCCCTGCTCCTTCTCCCACAGAGTGAAGCCAGCCCTTCTCTGCCCCCTCACAGGCACGACCTTGCTGTTCAAGGTGTGCAACGCTGCCCAGCTCTTTGCCAATACCCTGATGTAAAACTGTGTAATCACAAAAAGGACAAAAGTAATCCACGAGGATCTGCAGAGGCCATGATTTATACAGGAAAGGCTCGGCAGATGCTGACCTTCCCCTGAGTTCTTCCCCACACAATGCAGACAATCCCCTCTGTAGTTATTAACAAAAACAGTCCTACGGGTCTGATACAGTTAAATGATTTAGCATCTCCAGGTAAAACTTTTGTGCTGCATCTTAATTTACTGCCCACCAGCAACCCTTCTTTTTTATCAGCCAGAACAGGAGAGATTAGATGCTCCATGCAGATTTTGTGTTTTGTCATCCAGGAGATTTACAGCCTTAGTCTCACCATGCATTCAATGAGGTGAAGCTGTGTCAGAGTTGTCCTTCTGCAATGTGTGAAAATGCAGAGCATCACACAGAAAAGCATCAGCCAGGACACTCCTCGGGGTTGTGTAAGTTCAGCAGGCAAACAAGAGGCACTTTACAAGGGCCAGGCTCAGACAGACCCTCCCACCACCCTGAGAAGAGCTGGGCAGGAGTTTCCCACCAAAACACCAGCTCCCGTCGTGGGCCATGCTGGACGTGCCAGGAGGAAAATGAGAGTCTGCTTCCCAAGATCTCAGAGCCACAGAACCCTGGAATGGTCTGGGCAGGAAGGAACGTTAAAGCTCATTTCATCCACCCCCTGCCATGGGCAGGGACACCTTCCACTGTCCCAGGTTGCTCCAAGGCTCATCCAGCCATAATTTCTAAAGGTAACTTGCATGTGCCAGTGCACGATTTCCTCTGTGGTTTTATGTTTATGAAAGCTTCCAAAGCTCATTATTTTGAGCTATCACACCTTCCCCAAAAGGGTTAATGAAAGCACTGGAGCTTTCTGTGAGGGATGGAGCCAGGAGAATGGGCAGCAGTAATGGGCCAGGCAGGTGTCTGATCACAGACACACCCTCACTGTGCCAGGGCACACCGAGCTCCCTGCAGAGAGGTGAAGGAAGCAGTGACACAGGGGGTCATTCAGAAAGAGAGAACTTTGCTTAATGAGAAACCTTGACTCTGCATTTAATCAAAATAAGCCCCATTATAAGCAGTAGGGCAGTCTAACGTGGAATATGTGCTATTAATCACACCTCAAATAAGCTCTGGAACTTAGTACTAAAAAAAAAGTAATCACTATTCACCGGCAAGTTCATCAGCAATTTAATCAAAATAAAAGGCAAGTTTGTAGCTTAAAAACGTTTTACATGAATCCTTGAGATTATGTGCAGCACCTGAAGCACCAACTATTCTTTATGCCCATAAAATAGGATACAATAAGATCACACCTTTCAAGAACATAGATGTGGTGCATCAAAGTGAAATTTTACACCTGCAAAGTAAAGGAGAAAGCAAACAAACCTCTTTTCTCAAAGCTAGGTGAAACTGAGTACCTAAAGAACCACCCCACTTATTACAGAGTTGTTTAAATCAGCAGCAGAGTATTTGCATTTGATTTGAAAGTCCAGCACCATTCTGATCAGGACCTCATCCTAAGCTGATTTTGGATCTCCACTCTGGATGGATGTGCTTCTTAAAAGTACTGTCAGCACCCCAGCTGCTGTAGGGGAGTAATGATTGTATTTGCTTTCGGTCAGAAGTGAGATTTGTGTCTGTCATTGCCCTGACTAGACAGAAATAAATTAATCTATCACAGCTCTCAGGATTGCAAAACCAGCTTCTGTAAAGCTGCTGATTCCTCATGTACACGCCCTTTGTGTCGATCCAGCTGTGCTGCTGTGCCCTCTGAGCCACCCTCGGGTCATCCCTGTGTCCCCTGCAGCCCAGAGAGCACAGCTCTGCACTGCTGCCTTGCACATCAGAGCTGCAGTCACAGGCACTCTTCTTAACTCACTGTAAACACTGCTGCTGTCTGGCTGCTCTGCTTTATTGTGTTTTTTAAGTTAAATTTGGGTTGATCAATCATTGCTGTTGTAAAGCAAATCAACTTTATACTCCACTGTCTCAAAACATTTCAAACCTTCAGTTTTGTGTGGTCATGAGGATGCTGCAGGAACTGAGTCTGTGAGGTGAGAGAGAAGCTCTAACTGGAAGCAGGAATTTGTTTTAAAAACAGAGGCTCTGAAATACCTACATTTGCAAAATCCCACCTTGTTCAACGGCCTCCTTTGCCTTAATCCCTGCAACTGATCAAAACTCCCTTTATCCTCAATTTTCATAGAAGCTCTGACTCTGCCAAGGAACTGTCTTGGTTCTTTTTGCATAACTGAGGCCTTGGGTTGTTAATTTAAACATTTAAACATCATCTTCTCCATAGGATTCCTCAAGTAAGGCTGACTAATTCCTACTGATGGAACACACACACACAGATGTAGATACAGACAATAAATGCCAAAAGTACTGCTCAAACCAGTCTCTTAATATAACTGAGGGACCATTTTCAAAAATGCTTCTGAGAAGTCAAAAAAAAAAAAATAAAAAAAATCTGTCAGGTGAATTAACTACAACCCTCGGCAAATATCCAAATTTTTCTATTTTCCACTGTGTTATCCTGCTAAAACACTGCACCTCACCATGAGCAACGTGCAGCAAAGTTCCCCTCGATGTTAGCTCCTATGATTCTCATCTGACTTTATTCTATACATAGGCAATTCCTTATTAAAACCTACTCCTAAAGCAAACTCAGCAATTGAATGAGATAAGCATCTTTCTAATACAGAAATCCTTTTAGCAATTCTGTATCTATGCAAGAGTAGCAACATGAAAATGCCAGTGGATGCAACATGTCACTGAGACTTTCAACCCAGATGCCAGATGATGCTGCTTTTTCTTCCATGAGAACCTATTAAAGACCAAACTAAAGTAATTAGTTTCTTGTATAAATATCACAGCAATTGTGCTTTCAGTTATTATCCACTGGGATCACATCTCAGGTGAGCAGGGAAAAACTCCAAATTCCTTTGACCATTGCCAGAGACATCACAGACCCTTTTCACACATTGATTTCTGGTGTTATTTACTTTACAATAGTAGAAATATCCCTTTGCATGTTCCAGAAATAAGAAAGCTAAGGGAGTCATCTATATGGGTGTAAGATAGGATATTGAACTAGATTCCCTGAAGCAGAAGTCACTGGCATAGAGGTAATATTTCAGAAGCTGGAATTGATTTCTAAGCCAGTCCTTCAGCATCCAGCATTCATGAGAGCTCATATTGGACGAAAACAAGTCGATACAAGAGGCATGAGAGATTTAAAAGGCTTAGAGGTACAGTAGGATAACAATGGATAATTTACACATGATGCTTAATAAGCAACTGCAGAAAAGCTTTTTCTTCTGCCTATGCCCAGGGTAATATTTCTCTTTTTTTTTTT
>VZTJ01000988.1:368334-425131 GCA_013397795.1 Orthonyx spaldingii | reverse complement strand
TTTTTTTTTTTTTTTGCAGTTACAGAGTAAACTTTATAAGGTGATTTTGGCCAACCTGAGCCAGGCCAGTGGCTCTTACTCTGAGTTTAATGTGACAGGAGGTGTCCAAGGCCTTTTTATTGCTTGCTGTGGTACCCAAGCCTGCCTCTGGTTCTCCCTCAGTAAATCTTGATCAGCACCAATCTATTCCATTTTATCTCAGCCTTTCAGGATTTACATCCAAGGAAAGGAGCTGATTTTGGCCTTGCTCCAATCTGTCAAAACAATCAAAAGGCCCTTTCTCTCATAAAAATCTAATAGGACTTTTCTGAATAACTCCAGCTAATATTCAGCACACTTGAAATCAAATACCCCATCTTACCTAAGAAAACCTTTGCTTCACCTCTTTAAGTCAGCCTATATACTAACAATGCCAAGTATTGTCAGATTAAAATATGAGACAAATTAACCTTCATTAAGAAAATGCACCTGCAACACAGCCTACCAACTGTGAAAAAGCAACTGTTCCCTGGATTTGCATTTGTATTGTCTTCACCCCTCATTAAACAGTCCTGCTGAACCTTGCTGAGCAGTCACTGGTGCTCTATGTTCAGCAAGGAGAATCTCTCTGGAATCATGGCAATTTTGCAAAATCCAATTATTTACTCAAAAACAAGTTAGCAGGTCTTTTTTTTTTTTTTAAATCATTCTTTCATCACACCGAAAGAAAGAAAAATTTATGTAGGAAATCTGGTTAGCTACAAGGAATATTTTGAGTAACAAGAGTAACTTTTTTTTTTTTTTTGGTTAGGGTTTATCTTGGACTCAGGAGAATCAAAAATACATAAAATACTGGATGAAAGTATGATTACAACCTGACATCAGGGGTTGCAAAAGTAAACAAGTCACAAACTCCAAGACCTAGTCCTGACAGAAATGTTTTCAGGCAGCTTTCACAAAGACTGATACAGAAGTTTGTGTTGAATTAAACATTGCCCTGTAGAGAATTCGTTTCCATCAGTTTCTAGGGGCATGAAGGCACAAGTAATAAAAACAAGAGTGAAATAGCCCTGGCTGTGGTTATTTAAGATGCAGTAGCATTAAAGGATATTACAGCATTTAAACACTTCCAACTGCTAAGGCTGGTACACAACCAGGAGGGTTCTCACTGTAACCTCACTCCAAATTGTGTGGCACATCCTTTGTGCCTCACGGGGGATTGTCACCAGGGAAGTCACCCACAGCAATCCTGCTGCAGTGCTCACAGCCCAAACGGCAGAGGTGCTGCACTCAGACACCTCCCAAGCCTTCAGAGCAGATTTTTGCAAAGAGCACAAGAGTATTTTTCATCTCACAAAGAATCCTCAGTGATGAAATAGAGCTTGTAGGTAATGAGAGCTCTGAAGTCACTGCAGAGTCAGATGATTATGTAAGAAATACAACACTGGGATGTTTAATTGCATTGGCTTCGTTCCTGCAGCTGGCTCCGCCAGAGAGGGATTAAATCACCTGAAAGTCCAAACCCACTACCAGGACACAGAACCACCCCTCCAGGACTGAAACCCAGATCTTTTTGTACCTTACCTCATCAGTGATGTTCCTACAGACAGGTACAACGTGACCCTGCTGAGGCAAAGTCTCCTCAGTGCCAGTGGGACTTCATATCCCACTCAAACACTTGAGGGTTTCTCCCTCCTCACCTCTGTTTTCTAAAAATTCACGTTAAGCGTGAATTGGAGCAGAGACTTGATTGGGATCTCTCACTTACTAACCAAACTCATGATTGCTGGGCAAGTGCCTATCCAGACCAGTCTTCCAGATCTCATTCTTCCAACACCACAAGCCCAAAATCACATCACAGCAATGTGAGTTGTGAAAATCTCACAGTTTACAGATGCAAAGCAACATTTTCTTGTTCACTGCAATCTGTACAGAAGTGAAAGCACGAAGCTCTCTTTGCCTCCCCACAGACAGCTTCACAGAGAGCTGGAATTTCACATTCCAGCTTTCCTCACCCATCACTCACACAGCAGCCACAGAGGCTCCAGAACCTCAGGCACTGCCCCAGCCAGGTTTGCCAGGGAGTGATTGCACAGAACAGCCTGGGAAATTCCCCACAGTCTTCTAAACCATTACAATAATTCAGACAGGTGTTCAGTGGGACATTTTATATTATTATAACTCCAACTGGATGCAGAATGCTACTTGCTCTGGTAATGCACAACCCAAGTGTAGCAATTATGTAATCTTAAAATAAGTGTGGGGGGAAAATCAGCTATTCACACACCAGTTCACTGCAGCTTCCAGCAAGCAGGTGTTTTGTTGGTTTGGGGGTTTTTTCCTAATATATAAGATGTTTCCACAAATCTGCAACATCTCCAGCCAATTCTTAAAAGCAAACCATTTATTAGCTTCTTTATGTAACTATACCCAAAGTTTTGGTGCTCAAGGTGAAACTGAAACATTCAGAACAGCAACTATGTCCAGTCTGGGTTACAGAATTCCACACAGGCCACAGGGCTACGTAATTATACACACACACTCTTAAAAAAGATCCCTATAAAAAGTTTATATGAAAGTATCCAGATGTCCATAAAGACAAATATTAACACTAACCCAAGAACACCAGCAATTATCCAATATCCCCAAACAGCTCCCCATGGTGAGGGGGCTCTTAACACAACTAACTGTGCTCAGGTCTGACATTTTCTGCAAATTCTCACTTGTGCACAAGCTGAAACTCATTGCTGTTTGGGGAAACACTTAATCATTAAGCAGATCTTGATTTGCATGTTATCCAAGTTGTCCTAACACATATTTAAGAGTCTGGGATCTCATTCTCAACATTGTCCAAATTCTGCTAAATTTCTCTGAGTCTGAATTATGCTTTTAAGTCATCCCTACTTTATCTTACTGCAATTAAGAGGGAACAGGGTACAAGTCCTGTCCAAATGCCCAGTAATTCCATTCACTGAATGCTTTTCAAAACCAAGAAGATCCAGCACAATCTCCCTCTATACAGAAGAATACAAATTATCGTATTTATGAACCTTTGAGAAAACAGTTTGCACTTCATTAGAAAAGAACCATTGCAATTTTGGTTTTAAATCCCTGCCCTTCCTCTTAAAGTCCCCAATTCCCCCTTCCAAAACACAACATTTAGTCCACAATTTATTTAGTATCAGGTAAAGCTGATTAAACAAAAGAAAATAATGCTTCCATTAACAAAAGAAAAGAGACCCTTTGGGAATAACATGACATCATGACCCCGGCATCCTTTGTGTCTGGAGAGCTTGGCCAGACCATCCTGATGCATCCAATCTTTATTTCCCCCTGCCAGCAGCACATTTGGCAGTGCTATGGTGCCACCTGCCCGGGGGAAGGCTCGTGTGCCACCACAGCAGTGGCCACGGGGCAGAACCGGGTCCCATTACAAGGACGTGGGGGAAGGAAATGTCTGGGAAATGGGGGAAATACCCCCTGCCAAACCTGCTCAGCTCACCTGCAACTTACTGTGGCAAGAATTCCAAGAGTGGTTAAGAGTTGCCTCAGTCTTTTCCTCGATTTTTACCTCTCCTGCTCTCATTTTGCCATTTTTAAGGAAATTCTGACAAGTACAAAGCTGTCACAAGGCAAGTATCTGGATTTTATAACTTGAAGGGAAGGAAAAATTCCCAGGACAAGATTTAGGAAACTCCAAATTATCTTTTTGTACAGAGTCTGACTTCTGAAAGAGGCACTAAACCATCCAGTTAATGTTGAGAACTTTAACATTGCAGTGGGATAAGGCTGCTGGACATTAAAACAGTGACCCTGTGTTCTTCTGCAGCCAAACAAGAGGTTTTTTCACTGTTTTACATGCAGGGAAATAAGTGCCATCTATTGTGTACTTTGAAAAAAGAAACACTTTCAGACTTTGGAATGGGTGAAATCCCACAGCATTTTCTATAGACTTAAGTTATTGCTCTTTAAGAGGAAATTCAATACAAGCACAGATACCTAATTACTTGTGAATCAGTCCCATATAAATATTAGACTATAAATTAGACTACTTGAAAGTAATTCCTCTGCTTCTTGGGGCCTACTGAAAAATAAATTATAATAAAATACTACTGTGCCACAGCATAAAAAGCCTTCATATTTTACCAGAGCTGAGATAATGAAAGATTCAGATGCTTTAAATTCTCCTCAAGATGCAAGATCTTGGGTAATCCATATATAGACTCACATACAAACTCCTTTATGCTCTGATACCAGCCCTGCTCCCTTCAGAGCACGGTTTAAGTTCAGTACTCAAAGGCTCCTAGCAGAGCACAGATTCTCTCTCTCCAATTACTATTACTTTCAAGTAGGTCCTAACTTTAGAACTTAGTCCTGACAAGTTCTGAATTGGTCAAAAGAGATCCAGGCCTTTGTTGTTTCAGATGTGTCACTGCTGGAGCATCAGTGACAGATGGGACAGGCTGCAGCACTGGCTCTGCCCATCTCCAGAGGGAGATCCAGCTCCAGACAGGCCCAGGAGCAGCAGAAGACCTCTAGGACCCTTTGTGCCACAGGGTGAACCTTCCTCTTGTCATGGATCTGAGCAGAGCAGACACCGGGCATCAAACCCTTCTGCCAACACTGGGTGTTCTCTCACACAATCCCCACTAAGGAAAAGACAATAATTAATAATTAATTGGGGTTTTCAGGCTGGCCACCTCTGCAAAGCATTACAGGCTGATCCACCAACCTGCCTTGCTGCCAGGTGGATTTGCCCCAGTGAACAGCTGGAGCAAAGGTGCTGTGGAACCTGGCACGAGATTCCGTAACAAAGAACCTGCTCCAGGCTCGGGTGAGTTCTGAGTGCCAACAGCCAAAACCCTGCTCTGTGCCCTTACCCTGCCACTGCCAGTGACACCAAAGCAAAGAAAGAAACAGGTGACACTCCTTTTTAAAGCACACATACAAACTTTGTGTGTAACCACTGCTTCACAGACACATCTCTGACGTGTAGCTAAAACCAGATGATGACCTGGCTCTGCTATTGCTGAATGTTTTCTCCACAGCCTGGGGCAGTGAGATGAGATTCCAACCAAAGCTCCTTCAGGAAGAGTTTCCACAGCACTCACAACATCCAACTGGCAGAAAGATACAGGCCTGGTTACTACTGACCATGTAAATCCAGAATTCATCCTGCACTTCCCTGTAAGAACTGAGCAAGGCCAGACATCGAATCATCAGCACCCTGAGTTAGATTGTCACAAATCAACGTGGAGAATTATTCCCCCATCATCCATGTAGAACTGAGCTCATCTCAAATGCAACTCCTTTGTCTACACAAGAAAAAAATCCTGTTCAAAGATCAAATAAAGATTCCTATGATGTCTTCCAAGCTCTCTCCATAAATGAATGCAAGCTGTGATCATCTTTATTTCATCCTACCTGAAACTGCATAATTTAAGTTACACTGCTACTGAATTTGATCTAAGTGTCCTGTTAGAAGAACGAAAGGTTGAGAAGGCAGTTAAACACACCCCTTTATAGCTGCTCATCACACCACTGCCAGTTGTTTTAATCACAGTTAATGATGTCTGAGATCAGGAGGTATTTTTTATAATGTGCTGGCACCAGGATAGAAGTGTAGCAGCAATTTTATGTTCTTGTTTAGGCTACAGGGAAAAACAAGATGCAAAGAAATGGTTTAAAATGGGAGTTTGAATAACGCCCAACAGCAGAGAAAAGCCCATCACACAACAAAAATCCAAGAAAACTATTAACTTTGTCCATCTCAATGAAAACCACCATTTCTAAATTAATTTAAATGTGTTCTGTACAAACAGCCCAGATGCCTCAGCACAAGCATCTTGTTTTGGTATTATGGACATAACAGCTAAAGTCAGGCACAGCAGCATCTGTGTGCCTGCAATCTGAGTAAAACCAGTGTGGCAGAGGAGAGAGAGGCTTTAATGCATTTTAGTACTTAATCTACATATTCTTTTTAAAAAAAGCCTGATATGTGTGGGAATTCCTTTCTGTGAAAAGCTAAACATTCCTCCCTGCACCCTTTTTTTATTATTTTAAGATCCTTCCACAGGCTTCTTTCAGAAAACTACTTTTATTTCCCTGGCTTGCCAATCAAGATTTCTGGGCAGTGACCACTCTCACTGTTACCCAGTGTCAGTCACAGCCTGTCACATCACATTGAGAGGAAAATCCACAGAGATTTGTGCACCTGGACATGAATGTGGAGCACAGGGTGCAACTCCTCTGATTGTGCTGTGACAAGCTCTGTCCTACAGTGACAACTGAGCACATATTTACTAATAATCCACCTCTCTTAAAATGTGATCATCAGTACTGGCCTTATAGCAACAACCTTGGGGCATACACAACTAATCCACCTGCGTGGCTCATGATTATATTGAAATTTTTTTTAAATGAAAACCTCACAATTTCCAGCAAAATCGCACTCATTAATGAAGGCAAGAACATGCAGGTATTTGTAGAATCAGGACACTAGGCTGAACTGATTTTTTTAATTAAGTGTATGAATGGTGCAATGAAACCTCAATTAAGATCTCTAGAGGTTACAAGCATCCAAGCAATAAAGCCACGGTGGTGCTGTCACTTGCCATGTGCAGTTGGCACTTTGGATCCCAGCACACCAGTTAATTTTGATTTACAAGAACACACATGCTCACTGTTGGGAAGGGTCCTGAGCTGCTCTCACTCAATGAATGTTGGTCTGTGCACTCCACAGACTGAAAACATCCAAATCAAATTCCAAGTGCAGCATCACAGTTGCATGTTTGTCTGCCTTCCCCCACCTCCTCCCACACTCTATTCACCAGAAGTTAACAAAGCAGTCTCTGCAGTTGACCTCTACTGCTAAACCTGAAATACAACCAGTTTGTGATAAATTCTAAATGAACAGAACCAATTTTTGCTAAAGTTACGAACCTCGCAGGCAAGACAATCCTCTGGTTTATGAGTTTTTTGAGTAAACTATGATCAAGTATCAAAGAAATCTGGATTAAAGCTGAAATTCCAGTGCTAGGTAAGGTTCAAGTGCTTTGGCACAGAACTAAGGCAGAAGCCACATTTTGATGCAGCAATTGTCACCAAATTTTAGTCCATCCAAAAACCTTAAATCCCCAAAAAATGAAAATCTAGACCTGTCTCACTGGGAGCAGTGATCAAGCAAACATCTGAGGAGCTGCTTCCACAAAGCGCCATTAACCAGATTAGAGCAGAAAATAACAGACCCTCGCCGGGTAAATTGCTGCTGACAGTTGGAGCTTTTCCAATGAAAATGTCTTATAAGCAATAGGGGCATCTCCAGTGAGGAGGATATTGGAAATCCTGCTCTGAAACAGCTGCTATTTCTCATGTTATCACCCCCCTGGGAGCTGATGTCCTTGCACGAAACAGATTTTGCAGGAGGAAGCCGCGAGCTGGGGCTGGAGCGCTCGGAGCTGCTCCAAGAGCCAACAATCCCATCTCAGATGTGCCCCATTTGGCTTCCCCCTAAAAACCCCTGCCAGCAGGGCTTGGGCACGACCCTGCCCACAGCCTGGCAGCAAATACTCTGAAATGATTTATGAGGAGCCTGCAAAGGGATGAGTTCCTCTGTTCCAGCCCTCGCTGTTGCTTTTGTGGAATCTGGAAAACAAGCAGAGCAGCCTTTGGGGAGCAGACAGGATTTTATCCTTCCTCAGGAAGTAATCCCCATGAATGCTGGCAAGTTCTTACCTCCACCATCCTGTCACCAGCTTTCAGACTGAAGCAGGGAGTCTCCTGTGGCTGCCTGCATATTTTGCATTTTGTGCTTTCTGTGACTGAGCTAATTTTCCCCTGATTTTTGGTTAGTGGCCTAGGAAACTGTATATTTAGCTTTTCTTGTTGTAGAGGCACAATAGAATGGAAGTGTCAACCCTGTTTCCCTCTCACCCACAGCTTAAACACAATTAACTTTTCATTTGATGCATTCTTCCTGTCTGCACTCATAATGCTCCCCCAGGAAATGAGAGCCAATAAGCCCTACCCAAGAGTAGGAGAGCAGGGTACTGACCAAATATTGTATAATGCTGTGTTATAGGCCTATGGGATAAAAGTTAATTAAAGACCACTGATATCCTTTGGGAAAATGTTTAATATATTAGCTCTCGCAGCACAACTATGCCATGCAAACAAACCCCTCCTCTCTGGAAAATGTGAATGCATCACACATTTGGGAAAAAAATAGCAAAATCCAGCGGTGTTTTTATTGGTCATTGGTCACAAATAAGTCTAATAATATACACAAAGAACACACTTAAAGAATATTAACTTCAACAGACAAGACCTCTGCTGTGGCCTATACATCACTTTCCTGAATTGGGAAGCACCTTTGTATAATTCAGGTGCTGCCATAGTTTTTTTTAAAACAGGAATAACAATTAATAAACATTTCCACATAGTTCCTTGTGCTTGGTGAGCACAAAGCAAGACTCAAAGACAAACCCAGGCTTTCACATGCTCCCAGAAGAGGAGCCTTGTAAGTTTAAACAGTTATATCCAAAAAATAAGTTCAGAGGGTCTCTCTGCCTACCTAAGTCTCCCCAAAGGGATGTACAACATCTACATACAGCAAGGTATTAATTTGGAAAGTCAAAAACGAAATGCTCCAATAGTCACACATTTTATGCAGCAGGAAAGTGGAGTTCCATTGAATAGCTTTCTCATTAGCATGCATTTCCAGAGGCACAAACCCAGTCTCTAAGGTCGTATTAAGCAGCCTCATGGCTACGTTTTCTTTTACTGGTGTTATTAACCCCACTGGAGCAGGTGCCACGTTTAACACCTGCAACAGGTTCACAGAATTGTTAGCACTTGCATTTGAATGCAAATAGGATGTTTGCTTGAAAATAAGTGCATTTTTTCTGCAACAGGCTCCAAAGGAAGCCCAACTGCACAAATCACGATCTCTGCTCCCACTGACTTTGAGGAGGCACAGGGGCACTGGTACCCAGATTCCTTGGGTGTCCCACTACCACCAGCAGGAAGAGAGATGTTCAGAATTGCTCTGAACCGGTGGTTCACACAAAAGGAAGTCCCTAAATATGCAAACTGACTGCCAGATCGATTGATAACTTGAGAAAAATTACTAAACCAAACCACAAAGCAGGGATAACAAGGTTTCTAGTGGGATCTCAGACTCTGCCTGGTGGGAGAGGGTCCCTCACTTCCTGCACAGTCCCAGAGGATCCAAGGTAGCTGCTGGCCAGTGAGCAGAGATATCTGACACACAGAGAAAACACAGCCCAAAGCTGGCAGCACAGCAGTTACCTGCAAGGCCGGGATCTCCAGCTGCAGGCTGCTTCCAGCCCTGGGCAGGGCACACAGCTCACGAGCAGTTCACAGGGTTTGCATTTCACCTTCCACTTGGAAATTCAAGGCAGAAACATTGATCTGGGAGCTGAGCTCCAAAGCTGTGTGCAGTGTACGTGAAGAGCAAACACAGATGGAAAATGGCTGCGCACACACAGTCGAACCACAGGCCTTTCCTTTATTTCCACTGCCATTTTAGGTTCATATGTGACACGCAGCTTGCTCTTGTTCTTATTTAAATAGGATACTGGCACTGAGTCTTGCCATTAAAATTGAGTTATATGAACAGTTTCCCCCGTGCCCCTCACACCCACACTGGTTGTCTCCCATGGATCCCAGAACACTTCATTCTAGAGGGTGAGGAAGGATGACCTGGCCCATCAGGTACTGCCAAAGCTGTCACCTGCCTAAACCCTGTCAGAACTGTATCCTGCAGGTACCACTGCCAGCTCCAGTAAGGACATCAGCCCCCTGAATGGGGTACTCAGGGCACTACCAGCAGCAAGAGCTGGCTCAGCTCAAAGGAATGCCCTCCCTGGTACTTCTTTTGGGACATCCTTTGTTTAAAAAAGAAACCTACCCACACACAAATTCATTATAATCACACACATGTTCTTTTTCTGGTTTTTAAAAAACCACATCTGCAACGAGGCCACCCACAAACTGAAATAAGAATCATTTGTCTAACAGGGTTTCCTGGTGGAATACACAAGAAAGACACAGCCTCTGTGCTAAAAATAAATGTGTATATTCACCATGCTTCTAGTTTTGACTTTAAGCTTTAACTACAAGGTCCTCCCTGAACAGAGTTATTGTGTCTATGATTTATCAGGCAACATATTGCTATTTACTTTTGTAATTACAAACACCTTTTTGCAACAGTCAAATAATTGTTTCCACAAAAATAACCTCACGTGAAAGGAGTAATAAGCACAAAATGATGTTTCATTAAGGCCATTAATGATTTTTTATTAGCAGTTCCATCAGATTTAAGTGGCATCTTTAGTCTGTGCATGTGCATATGTATAATCTGTGTCAGATTTGTCAGCTTTTGATGGATGTTTTCACTCTCACTGCTATTATTACTCTTATATAGTAATAGTGGCAACAGGGACCTAGTTTATTAAACCTTATGTTGCATCTGCCACAATGCCCTGGGGCTGGAGTGCAGTCATCTATTCCAAGCACTATTCCTTGCAATTACACTTGATTGTTAACTGTATATGTTCAGGACCACTTACATTTGAGTGTGGCAGTCCTGAGGTTTTCTTCTGACGGGCCGTGCATGAGCTGCCAGACAGTTAATGGGATTATCCAGATCATTAGAACCGAAACACAAAGTGAAAATACATTAGGATAGCTAAGAGTGGATTAAAATATCAGTGATAGCAGATAACAGTATGGCTTTGAAATCTTTTGGTCATGTGTTTTAGAGGCAGAAGATTAAAAAATGGGACTGGTACTGAGGATGTGATGTGCCAGCACCCTCCCAGTGTGGCGGTGGCAGTGCCAGGGCAGCAGCCCCTCGGGGCACTCAGGCTGCACCATCCCTCCCACAGCCAGCAGCATCCTCCTCCAGCCTACAGACTGCCAAGAACCACAGAAAAGCCTCCTGAGGGAAAGCCTGAGGTTGTCAGTAACATACCACAATCACGTTTGTGGAAACACACACGCTGGTGGGCTCAGACTGGAAAGGAGGGAAAGGATCATGCCAGTCATTCACCCCGGGTGACAAAGCTCCCAGAGCATTCCAGTGAAGAAGGAATGCAGTGACTCCTTGGCTGCTGCATCACTGTTTGAGCATAGAAACCATAAAGCCAACCTCTTCCAGGAAAAAATTACCTGTGGCATCCTTGGGACTCAAGGAGCACAAAACGAGTCTGCCAAATACAGCACAAAGCATGGGGTGAAAGCTGCACAGTGAGGGCTTCTACAAGAAATAAAGGGAGTGAAGAGCACCCACTGCTCAACAGAACAGGTAACTTCAAATGTCAGAGCAAAGGGAACAACCAGGCAAGGCACACAGTCCGGCTGAGTGTCTGAAAGGAAGGTGGGAGCTGCTGTGCAGCAGCAAACTCAAGGTGCTCACACATCACCAGACCCAGCAGCTCGGCCTGAAAGGGTGGGAATGAAGCAGAGCTTTCTGTGAACACCAGTTCTCTGGAGGACTGGGAGCAAGTCCCATTCATCTGCAGCAAAGCTCCTGCGAGCTGAACAGCAAGAACAGAGTGGAACTAAATGTCAATATTTGCTTTCATCTCATCAGAAAGCCCTTCAGCACCAGCCAGGTAAGCACAGACCTCAGGTACAGCAAAGAAACAGGATCAGGAGAGATGTGAAAACATCCCTATCACATTATTTTGTCAAGTTCTGCTTAAGGGTTGATTGATGCACTTTGAACATCAAACAGCATTAATCTTGGAAGCTTTGAGATCAAGCCATCATTCATCAGTTTAAAAATTTCAAGTCAGCCACTGAGAGATTAATTAATACAGAAGCTGTCGAGGTGTCTGTGTGTAATTACTGTTCTGCAACAATTAGGAAGTTTACGTTATTTGCTCAAAGACAGACGATTGCTAAGCCTGGTGCTAGTAATAAATCAAGTTCTCTTTTTAACAAATTGTTAAACTTGAATATAGACACTTGTGTGGATGTACTTACTGACATTTTTCTGCATATACTTACCTTAATAAACACAAGTTTTTGTACACTGAACACAAAGTTTGAGTTGTTTCACATTCAGAAAAAGAAAAAGGGTACTTTGTAGCCGTATCAGAAGGATCACAGTGGCCTCCTAAAATGGAACAATTAAATAATTAAAGTCATACCAGCAGACAAGCAAAGATGGTCTAAAAAATATCAAGAGACTGAACGTATAAATCATGATTACAACCCATATAATCTTTGACCTACACACAAGCTACAGGGTTCAGAGGTGGCATTGCATTATGTATTTATTGCCTGCCTAAGCCATTATTCACCAGCCCTCAGTTTAAGGGGTAGGTATGATGGGAGTCCTGGACAGGCAGGAATACATCATAAAACCTTCCCTGTAAAGGATGGCACAGCTAATTTATCTTGTGTTTCCTCCTCCTCAATTCATGGCGTGGCAGCTCCCTACAAAGTGAGGATTCCCAATGCAAGAACAGGACTGAGTTCAGCCCTTCCCAGGGCAGCCTTTGCCCCCTGCTTGGCACCCTGAGGAATGGGAAAAGACACTTTATCGTCCCTGGGGAGGGTAACCCAGCACAGAACTGCTCCAGAGCTGGTTTGAAGGGATTCCCATGGGGCTGGAGCAGCCAGGTGGCCCCTGGGACACCAGGAGCAGCTCGTCCAGTGCTCCCACCAGCTCCTGCTTTGGGGTGTCAGAGCCAACACACCCCAAACCACAGCCAGGCTTTGGCCACCAGCTCTGCACTGCCTTGCTCCCTGTCCCCTGTGCCTTCCTACAGGACCCAGCTCCCAGGGACCCCAGCAAGGTGGGAATTTCCCCTGCATTGATAGGGAGCCCATGGGCAGTGTAGTGATTTGGACAGGCCTGTGATGGTTCTGCCAAGAAAATGGATCCTAACCCCTCCTTTGCCAATATCCAGGTCTTTACAGTAATTCAAGGAAACTCTGTACCAGGTATCCGAATGCAAAATGGTCACAAAGAAATGAAAAAATACTGCAGCTTATATGAGAATGTGCATCCAGCTTGTTCTGTATTCAGCTCCAACAGGGGAAGCAATTTCTGTAAAACCCAGTTTTGCTGCCTGCTTTTTGGCACCATTATCTGAACAAGCCCTGGGGTGGTTATTTGTAGTATTTACATTTTTTACCAACTTATCACGAGAAAATCCAATTGTTCCTAATGACAGTCACACTGTGTCTCTCCCATTCTCATATCCAGGAAAGTGTTTATTATCCATTTGTAGTAATTAAGGCACTGATGTTCTATGGATCCATAAAGCCAACGTCATTAAGCAAACAAAGGCACTTCTTTCACCCCCAACTTATTGCTGCAAAAATATTTAAAAATAAAAGCTCAGTTATAACGCAGTGCAGTTTGAAAAACAAACCACCATTGGCTAATCTCAAGCATTCTTAGAATTGGGGAAAAGAAATAAAACGGGTCTGTAAAATAATTATTTTTCCAACATTTGCTAAAGAGTAAAGAAAGTAAAATAATTAGCTAGCCAAAACCAGAGAGGTGGTGTTTGACAATGACTCTCCATATTTGATCTTTTCTTGTAAAACATTTAAGCAAACTCCTTAGCAAGTTAGAGAAAGGCAGAAACCATGATGGGAATTAAGTCCCTGCATTAAACAAGCTTTATTAAATCCACCACAGCCAGGGAGAACAACTGAAAGCCAGCATAGCTGTGTCTAAACTATCAAGGCAGGACCTTCAACCCCCACAAGCAGGACACACATCTCTGCCACAACACATCTTTCAGCCCTTCAGAGGATTATCAGGATCCACCACAGGGTCTTCAGAGAGGCCAGGTGAAATCTCAGAGCCTGTGAAGTCCACAAGAACACTGGCATTAAACTCTGGATTTATTCTATATTCTACATCTCCATTCTCTGTAGCAGCACCTCAGCACTTCATACAAACACCAAATTTCATTGAACATGAAAAGAAATTACATTTCAGTGCTTCTTACTCCAGTGGAGAACCCCAGCCCACCAGCAATCTCCAGAAGAAACAGCTCTTCATTTCTGGAAATGCTATCTTGCTCTACATCACATCTTGTTCTATTTCCTCTCTTGGCAGTGCTGCAGTTACCCACATGTTAAATTAGGACTGGAACACTTCACAAGTATTTTCTTCCCCCAGCCACAGAGTGAAACAAATTCTGTTCTGCTGCAAACCCCTCCTGTAAGCACACACACACTTCCAAACACAGCAGCCACAGTCAGTTTTTTACTTGCAGAGCTGGAGAAAGTGGGAGCTCACATCTTCTCATGGCATGAAGTTTAAATGAAGTGTTTGAAAAAAGGTGTCTCGTTGGAGCTGTGCAGAGTTTCTGTAAAGGTGATCAAATCGTAGCAAGTTTGGGTTTCAGTGTGAGATGTAAAACTTGGACTGCATTTTCTCAAGTCTGCAAATCTTCTTGGCAGATCTGAGCTTTAGCTCAAACAGATCTGGCCTGATTTATATTTTGTTTGAAATGATGCCCAAAACGATGATTAAGTTAGGTTTCCACCAAGCCCCTCAATTCAGCTCGATGGAGTGGTCTCATTTTTCCTGGAAGATGAGAATTCTCTCTGCAAAGGGAGGCAGATGTGCAGAAAGCTTCTCCACAGTGTGTCAAGATGACCAAAAAAAGAGGTTCCAAAGACAATGATGTATAACACAGCACTCAGCAAAACAGTTTTGCATTTCTCATGATTAATATCCCAACTGAACAGCAGCTCACGCTTCAGCTGCTGGATTTGAGCAAAGTACAGTGGGACAAAATGGTCTGGTATGGGGGAAAGCAGCTCCACAGGAACATTCCTGTTCTGTTTTCCCCTTTGATAACTGAGGCAGCAATGCACACAAAACCAGATGCTTTTTTTGGAAGAAGTGGAGCAGTGGAGGGAGCACTGACTGAGCCAGAAGGGAACTGCTGGGCAGGGCTTTACCCTGCTACAGACATGACCTTGGACCTTAGAAACATCTCCCAAGCCCTCAGTTAATCCACAGTTTCCACCTGAGGAATGCAAACAGTGTGGGACCCTCCAGGCTGAGTGTAGGAACCAACATTTCCTGGGCAGATTTTACCTTGGCAGCTTTTTAATACCTTTTGTTATCCCCACTGCAGCCTAATGAATGCAGATACCACAGGGTACCCCGACACAAATAAAAGTGGCATTCTGCTTTCATATGAGATTTTAGCATGCAAATTACAGGTGATCACATGTAAAAGCCTCCCATGTATCCCAAAGACTTAGAGACCAACCAATAAACATCAGGGGTGATCATATACAGAACTCAGCTTTTAGGACCCACTCTAATGATCATAAAAAAACTTTTTTAGGATGGCTGGGCCTATATGTTTAGGACTTACTATTTTTTCATTGCACTGCTTCATAATATGCTGCCAAAAGTCATAGTTCATATTGAATTTTTTAAAAATCAGAGCTGTTTAGCACTTTAATGTCATAATGCATGTTATACAGCAGAAGTTGAATTGCTGATTATCAATTTATGTGAAATTTTACTTCTATGAAAAAGGTAATTTGCATATATATTAAATAGTTTGCATGTAAAACTGCAGGGAAAGTTATGCATTAATGCTCTGTAACCAAGTTGGATTTTATAATATCAATACATACAGGGGGAAAAGAAGCAAGACTGAGTTTTCTACAATACCTAAAGTAACAGATTATTCACTCCTGACTGAAAACACAGTTATAAAACACAATTCCTGTTTTTCAGCTTTACATTTTGAAGCTCTGTGGTGCATTAAGAGTCTCAGCAGTAGAGCCAACTTCTACAAAAAGTTTGTGTTCCTCTCACCACAGTATAAATGTTAAACTTGGGTGGGGGTACACACTGGGAACTAAGCATCCAACTAAATAATTTTCTGGATAGGAAGGTAACTCGGGACTAAGAACAACTCTAACTGCATCTCAGCTTACTAGGAGGGGTTACAATTCCAGACAGGAATTGCTGCAGTGCTTGGAATCACAAAATTTGGTCCCTCACAACCTCAACGTCTCCACAGGTGAGCCAAGACTTCAAACTGCATTAATATCAGAATCAATGTTATCAGAGATGTGGAGATACACCCAAGGTAGAAATGAGTATTTACTCTTAATTGCTGTGTGCTTCCTAGAGAACAGTCCAAGGTTCATGTGGAGAAGAGTCAAAACAGTTCTAAGATCCCACTGGAGGTGCACCTTCTCCAGCCTCCAGCAAGCCATTTAGTGGAAAACCAGGGTTATTTCTACCTGCTCCATTCCTCAGTGGGGACAGTCCCCTTTAGAAGAGCCTCAGAAGCTCACATTCATGTTCAGAGTCCTTGGCCTCACAGCCATGATCCTTCTTCCACCCTGGGCTGGGGCACTGACCTGCTGCTCACAGGAAGGGAGCTGAGAGCTCCACACATCCCATCCCTTCTCCCTTTGCAAACAGGCAGGTGAGTTCTATTTATTTTTAAAGTAACCTTCACTTCAATATATTCAGCCTGATCAAGCCACATCCTTATAAATAGGAAAAGGAACACTCTTATTCTTAAACCAGAGTTCAAAATCACACCTGCTTTGCCTCAAATGCTCAGCGTGGCATTGCCAGTAACAGCACGTAGGAGCATAACCACTCCAATTATTTGCTATAAAGGTGCCACACTATAGTTCCCAGGAGGACTGGAATTGCAGAATGCTGCAGTCTCCACAAGGAAGGAAATGCTGCTGTGGTGCTCATGTGAAAATTCACTAAGTTCCTGCCCTCGAGGGAATAGTTTCCTCCTGTGATAATGCTAAACATAAAACACATTGAATTTTAGGACTGGTGAAAATAAAATTGGTGTGAATAAATTATTATTTATATGAAAATGCACAGTCAGGACAACGGCTACATATGTAAGGCCATAAAATTTAAGTATCTCACTTTGTTGTTTTAGCATACTGGGGAAAGCTATTGTCCATCTGTGGCCACACATTTATCCTCATTGTCTACCAGGCTCACTGCATTCCATTATTTAATGGAAAACGAGGTAAAACTGCTGGAGGAGTAAGCTGTGAGTTGTTGGATGGGCAGTGAGAAGACCCACTCAGCTCATGGGGGTACAGTTTGTTTCCCTCTTGCATTTGAACACTACATTTCCCAGTCATCACTTGTATTATTACCAAGAATTTAAATCAAAGAGAACATGTAACGCAGTCCCGAGGGGAGGTGTGGGGCGGGTGGAACTTCTGCTTATACCAGGAGTGACTTGGTGGCTCTGAAAGGCCTCTCTGGCCAGTACAGCCGGGTACTGAGCAGATAATTCTGTCCCTACCCCAGTTGATGTCCTGGCAGGTATCCACCTCCCCCCAGCTGGATGGCTCGAGCGTTACCAGGGTTATCAGAGGGCTCAGTCACATGGAGTTCCAGAGCACTTTATTCCTGAAGGGGTCCAGAGGTGAAAGAGGCCAAATGGCCTTGGGAGACCCTTGTTATAGGGTCTGGCCAGGGGGCAAGGGGCACAGGGGAGGAGAGGGAGGCGGGGGAATACAGAAGGAGCAAGGGATAGGGTCAGGAGACAGGTTACGGTTAATCAATACAGGAGAATTAACATATCCAGGTAAGGCAACTCAGGGAGAGACCATTTCGCTTTCCAAGGGGTGGTTTCATACAGCGGAGTTATCCCACCAATGTCCTGGGATGGGCTCAGCTACCCCAACAAACATGCTCCTCCAGAAAATGGCTTCAACTTAATTTCCAGAGTCATTGCTCCTCCTCTTCCTCATAATATCTGCTTCAGATGAAAACTCTTGAGAGGTAGGGGTCATGCCAGAGATAATAGATGTACAAAGCAATGCCTTTATAAACGTGCTACTGACACGGGCTGTTGCATCAACAAGACACAAAAGCTTGCTGTTATTTTTAATAAAGATTTCTTGTTATTTTCTAGGAAAACAGTATCCATCTAAAAGCCAGAAATGGGAAAACAAACAAACAAACAAACAAGTATGGCTTAACTCACAGTCCACAACTGAAATCCACTATAAACTTTCCTTCAAACTGAGAGTCACTATTAGGAAAACACACTTCCCACAGAAGTTTCTGGAAGGATTAAGATCACCCTGACAGTTGCATGGGTAGAGGTAAAATGCTTCTGACAAGATTCTTTGCTGGAACTTGATTCAGCAAAGCATCTCAGCAGATGCTCCTGAGCCTTGCTGAAGCAGAGCCTAGCAGTGACACCCCTTTGGCAGCTTCCCTGGGGCTGCCCCTGGGTGGGGACCCTCCCAGCCTGGCGGGGGGCACATCTGGCCAGAGGTGCCCCTGAGGAGCTGCGGGACACCGGCCCTGCCCGGGGCAGCCGCTGTGCCTGGCACAGACCCGGGGTTTCAAACGCCACGTTCTGAACCCACGCAGGGTTACTGCTAAACGAGGGTGAGGGAGCTGCTGCTCAAAAATCACCAAACCACCGCCTCACGATCAGACAGCTTTCCCTGCTTCCTCGATGGCGTTTCAGTGACACCACCGCTGGCGTGCTGACAGAACTGGATATTTTGACAAGCTGAAAGAGAAACTTCAGCGAGCTGTGTAGTGGCTGCAAGCCCCTTGTACTCTCCTCTGTGCTCCCTACTGCAAGGACGTGCTCAAAGAGTTCATCTGGGGGAGCAGGCTCACAAGAGTTGTGGTGTGCCACAGGGCTCAGGTGAATCAGCCCCGGTATCTGAATTTCTCATTTAAAAAATCCCCTACTGAGACAAACACTGCCTGTGAACTTGGGGCTGCTCAAGCATGCAGAAAAATTCAAACTTCCCATCTCTCACTTTAGTCTAGATAGATTCAGTGTTTGTAGGTCACAGAGATTCTCAGTCTGCTTCCTAAAGAGGAATAAACAGGGCTGTTGGAAAACCTGCTTTACACTCCTCAAAGCAAGCCTTGAAAAACCTCTGTCTATTGATCAAGTAGTTAACTATCAAATAACACATTTTACAGTCTAGAGGGATGATATATAAAGAGATATAAAGAAAATGTAAGAGGAAATAATGCAGTGACCTATTGCTTAACACTGGCAAGCCAACACCCTTTAATACTTGTTTAAAGCCCTGGCTCAGAGGGCTCCTGCCACAGCTTTATTGAGTGGCTGAAGTCCTGGGCACAGGCTGCAGCCTCATTCCCTGCCACTATCCCTTAATACCTGTCCACATCCAGCCCTCTCTTTGTGCTATCCTTTTAATTGAATACTAAAAAATCATAGTTCGCTGAATGCATGATTTACTATTAGACATAAAAATAAAATGACAACAAAGTCATACATATAAATTAAGCAAGAAGCCCTCTAATCTGGTCTGTACCAATGCTGCATTTTTTTCTCAAGTCTCTGTCTCATTCCTCACCTTCTTGGAAATACAATAAGTTACCATTATTGGTAAATATTTATATTCAGTTCTGCAGTGTCAAGATACTGACAGTTAAGTCTTCCAAAAAACATTCCCATCCTCCCAAGAGAAGACAAATATTTATCATATATGCCTTTTTGAAGGCTTGTGCCTTTTTGGGAATGAGTTTTGGGATTATCTTTATTCTTGTCTCAGCAACTTTTAGCCAAGAAAACTAGAACAAATTAGGACTCTGTAGCCACATACACACGAGCTAAAATCAATAGCTTTAATTTTCACATTTAAACCTACAATTTTCATCTGACAGGCTCAGCAGGTTTTAATGCACACAACAATTTACTTTTACTGTTTTAATTGTTTTTAGTCAATCACTTTTATTGCTTCTCTGCATCTGACTAAACAAATTAATAGAGCTATGTTCATAAATGATTACTTTGTGAAATGGCTTGATAGATACATTTGCCAGGTTCACCTTCAATTACTGCCAGCGTTAGTAATATTTATACCAAAATACACATTTATCCAGGTTTTATAATTAAGTGAGTAACAGGAGCAGCAATAGGGAAAAAAAATCTATTTCCTGAGCACCACAGTATCAAATTTCATCTTTCTAAGCCTTCCCCCCAGGCCAAATGAAAATCACCAAGCCCTGCCTGCATCGCTGGCTGAAAAAGCCCTTTCTGGATCACAAAGAATCGTGTCTTGCCATGGACACGATCTTCTGGTTGAGGAAAACACAAAGAATATGCAAAGCACTGCTCGGGAAGGCACTGTGACATGGCATGAGAGACCTGGATCCAGCTCCTTGTGTTGTCCCTCGGACAGGGGCAGGGAGGCTCCAGCAGAGGCTCTGTGCTCTCTCCTTGTCCCCACCCAGCTCTGCTGGACCAGGGCAGGGGGAGCCAGGCGCAGGAATAGTGCCCTGAGCACACCACCCAGCAGAGATGTGCACAGCCCAGCTTGGAATATTTGCTAGCTCACTAATCAAAAACAAGATTTATTGCCCCAATATCAAGGAATTCTACTTTTGTGGATGCTGTAAGGGTCATTTTTCACTGACTGTGAGCTACAAGGACCTTCAGCCAGGAGGCTCAAAGCTCAGACTCCAGATCACCTTTATAAGTTCCAGTTTTATTCTTTTATTTAATGTGAAAAAAACACCATAAAACCAGGAGTTAAAGTCCAAGGGCCCACCAGGTTCAGCCTAATTGAATGTTGGGCTCTCCAGACATACCTAGACACACTCCCCTAGCAGATAGTTAGTGCTTCACCTACAGCTAACAAGCCAATTCTTCTACACCTATTTTATCACCACTCTTGTAGTATCCTGTGGATTTTGGGAGAGCCTGTCAACCCTCTCAACGTTCCTGAAGCACCTTGCCCTGTGAGTGAGTGAAAACCCCATCAAAGCTCTCCTTCCACCTTAACAGAGCCCGTTCCCTTTCCCAAGCAGCCACCAGAGAACCAAACCTGCTGCTGCTTTTGTGCAAGGGCTGAAAACGATCCCACATTGGTCAGAACTGCTGACACCAAACTCCCTTTTCAACTGATATTCCTGCACAACATCCCTCGTATTTGATTTAAGCCTCCACTGAACACGCGCCCTCAGGAGCCGCCTGGGTCTTAAGCTGTAGGAAACTGATAAACTGCAGAGTGTGGTAGAAGGGCTTTTCACTGTTCTTTTAGAAACCTGCACAATATCTCATTTGAAAGAGCCCTGATCTCTGGCTGAGGCTGCTGGGTGCTTCATGAATATAAACTGAATATATGAATTGTATTGCTCCTTAAGCTGCCTAGCCTACACTCAGCTGTAACAAGAAAAATCATGAAAAGCTTGTATGACAAAATATATACATCCACATATATATATACATATATATATATAAGCTGCAAAGAACAAACCTGTATATTTCCTGGGGTTTGTGGAAAGTTATAATTAGGATTTGTTTTACCATTTCCATATTTCTTGAGTCAGTTCCCTAGTCTGAATACACATCCTTTTTATTTGAGGCTGCTTGGTACTAAACAGACACTTGATCCCCCAGCAGTTTCCACAAACCCACGCCTTGCTCCCCTCCCTGCAGTGAGGTAACACAGCTGCTCCATAATCCACATGCCTTATCATCAGGCAGGACAGCACTCTCCAAAATGCCAAACTGAGCACAACCACCTTGCTGGGATGACATATCCCAGAGCATTTCCATTGTTCAGGACTCTTCAATAAAGAGCTAAGGCTAAAAAAAGGCTAAATCAACAAATCTTCTGTCCTAGATTACCCAAACTGCTGCTGCTGCTCAGGATAGAGAGCAGCAGGAAGAACAGATAAAGCCAGAGGTGGAGCAGCCTCTCCACCCACAGACAAATATTTCCATTTTTATTAAAGCCAGCCCTCTCTCACCACTGCATTACAGCAGGGAGAAGTGATTCACAGAACCTCAGTCACAACAAAGCCTGGGCACATCTGTATTCCCATGGAAAAAGGATCTTAGCCCTGTGTGTCAGCTCCACTCAGCAGCACTCTCAGCTCAGTTCTCAACTTGCCTTGAAATGGTAACAAGCTCCAAAAAACCACTTCTGTTTGTGCAGACCCACCCTGTGGGTTGGGAGCCCCCAGAATTCTCTGCAGAACAACTGAAATGGTGTCCAAGAGTGGCCCTGAACTGCTGTGTACAGACACACACACAGTGCTGCACTCACTCATTGGAAGGTTTCACACAGCCCAGACACCGCAGAATTCCTATTTCTATCACCTAATGACATCATTTCATAAACACTGGTGTAGAATTAGTTACAGAGCATGATTTCAAGGGCCAGATTCCAAATCCAGGTGGGTACCCTTGCTGCCCTCAAGGATTGCAGCAGACACCCTGATAGAGCCAATCACTTCAGCTGGGACCACATTTTGCTATTTCCCTCCACACACACCAGGACGTGTTGCTCTCTGATAACCTCTGGGCAATGTCCTTGACAAACAAGGTCTGTTGAAATGCTGGCCAAGCTCACCTGTTCTGCCACAACACCTGAAAATCCCAAATGAAGCTCAGGCCTCATTGCACTAACCACAGTGTGCAGCAAAAGCCTGTAGGTGCCAGTCAATACAGCCTAAATAAATAGAGCAAGCAGGAAGTGGGCAAATAAAAGGATAAATTAGTTCACCCCAGGCCACATAGAAAGTCTGCATCAGAACCAAGAAGGACACTTGATTCCCAGTGCCTTATTGTCAAGACCATCCTTTCTCACTCTTAAAATCAGGAAAAAGCACAAGGCATCAGCCTCCAGTGTTATTATCAAGACTGATTGTATTTTCAGGAGGAAGAGCCTGGCCCATGTGGTCACGTTGGAGACAGAAATCAACACTTGAACTTGTTGTAGTGTATGAGAAATTCACTGCCTGGCAAGACCTTTCCTTCCATCTCCCCTGCCTCAAATGATAAAGGACTCCATGTCAGGTACCATGAGCACCCACACACACTCACTGTGCTCTGCAGAGATGTTACAGGCTGTATTCCCAGCACTTCCATAAATACACTGGGAATGCACTCTCTCCTGCCCTTCACTGAACTCGTACACATCACACAGTTCGCTTTGCAGCCGCCAAAAGAGATGAAAGAATCACGTCCAGGCTATAAATCATATCAGCCCATTGCAATTAAACACACTGGAATTCTAAATCCAGAAAAAAAGCAGACTTTGTGATGATACAATTGCCAACTACATCTCCCAAGCACTCTGTTGCTGCCCTTCAAACGTGCTTCCCATTTACAAGCTCACAGAAGCGACTTCACTGCCAATTCCTCCCTTGATGGCACATTTTATTGACAAAATACAGCTGAGCCACCTAAAGCAATTTCAGCTACAGAATAACCTTTCACACAAGAAGTTAACCAGCTCCTCCATCCATTTGCAGTAGATTTAGATTAGCAAACACCACACAGACACACTCAGATCCTTTGAACAGCCAGCTGATGGCTAAGGACAGGGTAATGTATAACAGTATTTCATGCTTTGAGCTCTGGGAAGCAAAACCTTCTGTAGTCAGAAGGAAAAGGTCTGGATTCCCACATTTCTTCTCCTTCTACCTTTTCTCACCCATCTCCAGTTTCTCCTTTCCTTGGTTTTACTTCTCTCCTACGTTATAATTTTCTTGCTACATTTCTACAAAGATTGTCTTAGTTTAAACAATGGTGATTAAAAAAATAAAAGCTGTCCAGTCTTCCCACAAGCTTAAAAAGCACCAGATGTGCACAAGTCTGTCCAGAGTGTGACCACTGGCTCTGGGGTCGTGCTTTTAACAACCAGCCAGTCAAAGGGAGGCTGTGCAACCACAACTGACAAGTTCCCCATCACATAAATTCTTTCAAAGCATCAGACTCCAACATAAAATTACGCCTCTCTTTCAAATGCAGTTGTATAAAACATTTGCTTCTCTATGACTTATGGAAGAGATCACAAGTCTTGAAATGTGCCAAGATTTGGAACTCCCATTAAAGAAACTTGCGAGGAAGAGAAAGTTTTAAAAGCCACTTTTATTGTCAGGCTTAATTCTGCTTTCCTGTCAAGTCTGTGTGCAAGTGGGTTTGCCTGATCAGAGACCTCAGGGCTGACCTCGCCCAGTTTGTCCATAGATCACCCCAAGTGTCCATCCAGCACAGCTGTCTGAACATCTGCCGTGCCCTCCCCGGTCCAGCCTGTGCTGAACCATTCCAGGGCTGGGTGGGGACGGGGAGAGCCCATCCTGCAGCCGCTCTCCCAGGCTCACACAAAGCACAGCCACCCCGGGCAGCCTGGTGGGACAAGGTGGGTTTGACACCTCTGTCCCAGTGCAAGCCCCAGGCAGATACTGCTGCAGTGCAGCTGAGCTGTGTTCGGAGCTGCAGCTTTGCAGAGGAGCCTTAGGCACAAGTGCAAATTCCTGCCCGATGGACACAGCTCTGTCACAGCCCAGGGTTCAGCTCCAGCCTGAGCACACACCCAGCACGCAGAGCCAGCACTGCAGGCAGTGATGCAGCTGAAATGGACATTTTATCCCATTGCTGCACAGGGGAACCACCTGAGCCGGGGCAGGCTGGCTGACTTCGCTCAGACTTTTTAACTACCCCCATGAAGAGGAATTCAGCACTCCCACCTAAGACCCCTTTGCAGTTCACAGAGCAAATCCAGTTTGTCTTCAGGTGCACACACACAAGTTGAAGCTGTTTCAGTGCCAGATGAGTTTTTCCATAGCTCAGTTGGAAAGTGCAAACCTGGTTGTTTATTTCTGTGGGGTGGGAACTGACCAAAGTCAAAATAACATTAAAAAGAAACCAAAGCCAGACCTAACAGCCACACACCACAGAGAAACTCAGAATCAACACCTGACTTGCCCTGGCCAGGAAAGCACACAGAGCAAGGGGAGTCCTTGTGCTCACAGGTAGCTTGCACCCACACCTGATGGCTGGGGGCTTGTTTCTGCTCACTGTGCAGCTGTTCCTGAGAGCTCAGATATTCCTCACTCTGCTCTTTAGGAGAGCACAGCTGTATCAGAAGGCCTGGAAGAGGGGTCACCTGTCCATCTGCCTGTACTTTTTAACCCACCTCCACAGTACCAATTTGTATTCATGCTGTGCATCAGTCACACAGTTCACACTTTGTGTGGGTGCTTCACCTCCCCAAGCAAGTCACCAAATGCTTTTTTCCTGTGCAACCCAGCAGTTCCTCTGCAACACCAGAGTCCTGTTTCAGGCCTGAGAAACCACTACAAAGCTGCTTGCCAGTGTCTCATAAGAAAGAGATGCTTCTGTTGGAAGGCGAGGTATAATTAGTTGCCTTGCTCATTAACAAAAGGTGATCAAAGCACTCTATAAGCTACTGCAGTTTCCTAAAAGAAGACAGTGGCTGAAGTCCAAGCAGCCAATGCTCAACAGAAGTTGAACAAATGCTCTTTTTAGCTCTTTTAAAACAAGGCAGAGCAGCCTCTGGTCAATGCAGAATTACTCAGCTCAAATTCAGCTGGAATAACTTCAGAGATGGACCCCTTCCCCCCTTCCCCTTCAGAGGGAGCACACCCCACACACTCTTCATTGCACAACCTCCACAGCCCATCCATTGCCCATAGGGCACAGCAAAGCCTGGGCCAAAAGTCCCCCTTTGTCAGAAGGGATCTGTCTCTACGCCCTGAAATTAGAAGGCATTTTTACAAAAAGCCTCATCACCTTCCAAAAACCACACCTTTCAGTTGCTATGTCAGTGCCCCAGCCACTTATTAATGCATCAGATCTCACCACATCATTTTCCTTCTGCTTAAAAACGATTTCATGACACTAAAATAAGTAGCTGAGGTTGTACTAAGAGAGCCCTTACCTGCAGAGAAGCAGCAAACCTGTTTTTCACTGAGGAATTGTTTTTCCCTTCATCGTTTTTTTATTTGCCTTATGACTGAAAACTCACAAGCCTATTTTATAAACACCTGAGGCTTATTGCTAGGCACAGCCAGAAGTGCATCAATACACAGTCCCTCTTATGAAAATGCAAAGATCAGGTTAATGTTTTCCAAAAAGTTCCTAAATTGGAAATTCCTGTTATTATTTTAAAATGCTGTAAGATTTTAAGACTGCATAAAGGTGAATTTCCCACTATAAACACTTTAAATTATTGGGAAGAAAACATTTATGTTTAGAAGTTGGTTATTCAGAGTAACTTAGCTCCCAAAGGTCCCAGCTCTCCATACTCACTCACAGGTACACAAGACAGCTCTCTGTGCCTCCGGCATTGCCCCTGCCTGAGGAAAACCTGGTGAGGGTTCTGTGATTCCAGAGAGCTCTGCAATAACGACCTGATAAAGCCAAACGCCTGTGTCTGGAGAACAACCCCCTTTAGGATGACACAGTCAAGACCTGCATTTTCTATGGGGTGTTTTAGCAGACAGAGGGAGATCTGGAGAGGAGGGAGGCCTTTGGTGCAGGGCACCCAGCTCCTCCACAAGTCAAAGAGAATGCAGAAAGGAATAAATAACCAAAAGAGCAGGAGTAGAAAGAAGCTGGTAAGACTCTGAGATGCACAGATCTGTTCTGATAGTTCAGCAACACCAGGAATACAAGGCATTTCTTTGGTTGTTTAAAGTCAATTTTTTCTAAATTATGCAATTACAGAGAAAGAAGAGCCTAATAATAACAAAATTTTTTCCACGATTTTCCCCATGATTTTAGTTTATTCCTTGGACAAGAGAGGAGTCAAAGTTGTCTCTTTGGCCCAGGAAAACAAAGAAAAAAGAAAGTTTGGGCATCACCCTCCAGCCCAGTGATCAGAGCAGTCACCTTGTCAGGGAAAACATGTGCCAGCCTCCTGCTCCCCAAACTGTTGGGGAATTCACAAGGATCACTCCTGGAATAAACCGTGGAGTGCAGCAGTCACTGACCAGGGGCTGATTTATGGGGACTCCCCAGCAACGGAACATCCAAAGGCAAGATCCTGGGTGTGGAAACTGCCTGAGAGAGGCCCCTGTGACAGGGACCGTCGCTCCTTGCTGAGATTCCCAGGGCGATAAGTGACGCCAGGGGAAGGCAGGAGCCTCTCTGTCTCCCACATAAACAATCATTCAGCTGGTGGAGAACAAAGCATCTCCTTAACATCTTTCCAGCTCGGGACAGGGAAGAAGCAAAAAAAAACTTTGGTCCCTCCCATCTCTCAGGCTGCTGCTCCTGCAGCCTCCTCCGTTTTCCCACGGAGTGAAGTTTGTCTGTTCTAAAGCTCCATCTCCTGGAGCCGCGGGATTAACACAGGAGCTGCTCCGCTCTCGCTGGAATCAGGGTGCGAGTTTGAGAGGAAAGTTTGCAAAGGGGTGAACCTTAAAGGGGCTCACGGTAAAGGTAGCCCTGATTTCTGCCCTGCGGAAGGATGCCCGATCTGCGGGTTTGCTGTCCGGGCAGGGAGCTGTGATTGCTGTGGCAGCTCCTGCGGTGTCCCATCACATCCCACGTTCCCATCACATCCCACGTTCCCATCACATCCCACGTTCCCGAGGCGGCCTCTGCTGGCCACGCGTCCCCTCGCTGTCCCTGTCGCTGTTCCCAGCCCGTCCTGCCCCTGGCCTATGAAATGCTGTGCCCAGCAGAGCTCCGGCAGCAGCGGGACGCGTCCGGCGGGGGAAAAGCCGCTCCCATCGTCCCGCGGCCGCTCGGGCTCCCCCCGCGCTCTGCCCCGTGCCCGGAGCAGCTCCGCCTCTCGGGTTTCCCGTCGTGGGAACCAGCTTGCACAAGAGTTTTCTCCCCTGTCCGAGGAATCCTCGTGCTCCCAGTGGCACACGGACGTGCTGAGCTGTGTGACCCCCGTGCCAGGACCGTGCTGGGCTCGCTGTCCCCACCCGCGTTATCCCAGCACATCCACGGTGCTGCTGCCCGCACAGCTCCGCTTTCTCTTCAACCGCTCTTACACCCCTTGTTTTGCTCCCCACAGCATTATAGAACTGCTTCAAGAAGTCCTTGAGGTGAGTGAAGAGCTCATTATCAAAAGCTTGCAGGTTACACAACATGGGTGTCCCATTGGCAGTGCAGAGATGTAACTGGGATTGCTGTCAGCAATCCATAACCCTTCCACTCTCATCTCACTGAAAAACACGGACCTGAGACACACAAATAACCTTTGACCTCTTCCTAGAAGTGCATTGTATGAATGAAAAATGCCAAAAGAGTGCAGAAGGGTGTTCTGTACAGTTGCAGTCAATAGCAGGTATCCATTCTAGGCAAAAAAATCTATTTAATTTTAATAAATCATTGTGTTGCCACTTAACTATTGCAACAGAAAACTCATAGAACTACGATTCTATCAGGCTTTGGCTTTGGGTTGGGGTTTTTTCCCCCTCACATGCAATTAACAAAACGGCTAAAAATAAAAGCTTGATTCCTTTGTACCAGGCCCAGGACAGTCCTGATGCAGCTTCTCAGTGAACTGCTCAAGCAAAGGACAGCACACTCACAAAACAACTCACAGGCTAAAGCAGAATATTTTTTAACCCGTTTCCTGCATCCCCCAGGCCAGGCATCAACTGAAACCCAATTCCAATTTACTCTTCCAGCTAGGACTATTTCCTGCTGAAATGTTTAAAAACAATACTCGGTGCTACAGAGGTGCCCCAGCCTTGGAAACATCCAGAACCCAATTTTTGTATTAAAAAAATGTTCACTTTGTGGGAGCTCACAGTAGATCCAAGAGGATTTACAACAGAAATCCCCCTCAGTCCTGGAGCTGGTCAGTAACACAAAAGGCAGCACTAATCCCTGCCCAGAGCTGTGTGCTGCCTCAGGCAAGGGCAGCCCCAGCGGTGCGTGGGCTGTGCTGTCCTGGGCTCCTTTGGGGACACGAGGGTTCCAGGCTGTCCCCCCAAACCTCTCCCACCACGAGCAATGCCCTTGGATGGGCTCTCAGCAGGAGTTACTGAACAGAAACTAACCCTGAATTCCAGCAACTTCTGCTCCATTCACCCAACCCAAAGAGTTCTTTTGTACATTTCAAGGCCAGATCCAGTCTCCACAACCCCGACTCCATGCTGTATTAGAAAGCTCTCCCTGGGGCAAGCTTTCAAGTATTCGCCAAGGTTTAAAAATCAAGGCTGACAGAGAACCTTGGACACCATAAGGAAATAATTTTTTAACATTTTTAAATATCGAGAATTAGGTGTTGACTTTTACCTTGTACTCTGAAAAATAAACTCCATTTCACTTTATATTCTGGCCCCATCTAAGTTTTTAATAGCAAACACACCCACAAACGCTGTCAAGCACCTGTTGCTGGTTTTGTGGGGTTTGAGCACACGTTTCCTTCAAGGAGCAGAATGCTCAGTTTGGCTGTGTGCAAACACAGAACCCGGAGTCACAGAATGGTTTGGGTTGGGGAGGATCCTAAAGTTCACCCAGTGCCACCCCTGCCATGGCAGGGACACCTCCCAGTGTCCCAGGATGCTCCAAGCCCCAATGTCCAACATTTCCTTGGGCACTGCCAGGGATCCAGGGGCAGCCACAGCTTCTCTGGGCACCCTGTGCCAGGGCCTCAGCAACATCGCTCAGGACTTTCTCCCCCATATCCAATCCAAACCCACCCTTTCAGTCTGCAGCCACATGCCCTGGGGTGTGTAATCAGGGAATTTAAAGCAGAATTTGTTAAATGTAGGGTACACATTTAGGATTAATATCCTTGCTGTGAGGTTGAAGCATTATTTCAATTTTTATTAGCCATTAAAATAAGCTGCAGATACAGAAAAGGATCCATACCTCAAAATCCCTCTGCAGGTCTCTGCAGGAGTGGCACTAATGCTGCTCAAACAAACATCTGCAAAGGTCACAGGTGCTTAAAGAACAAGTTTATTGACAATATCGTCACAAATAAACAATCTAAAGAAAATTTCAGAAATCTCTAAACTTAGAAATTTTAAAATTTTCTCATTGGCAAAATATTAAAAAAAAAAAAAAAGTGTAAGATGTCACTATATTCTTAAACTTTCCTAATTTCAACATTTTGGTTCAGTCCTTTAATTTGATAACACACATCCAACCCTTCAGCACAATGAAAATGAGTCAAAGTACAATTTTCCTTCTGCAAGGGGATCTCGATCAGTAAGATTTTTTTTTTTTTTGCAAGCGTCTCCCTGAATCCTGTCTGCTCACAACTTGATAGGTAACATCAGCAAGAAAGAACTTTATAAATAGTCCAACTGAGCCAAATTAATTCCGGTATTAATCAAAACCTAAATTTCCCCCAAACAATACAAAGCAGACCATGTAGTACAAGAAACTATCAGCATGCATTTTAGAGGTCATTTCTGTACTTCAGGTACATGAACTTAAAACCAAAGAGGGACAATTGTGATAAAAATGTACTCAGATATTTCATAACATTAATATTTATTGCTTTATATGAATACTGTATTGAAAGCCCAAGCATTCAGTTTACACACAGAAATTATACAATTATATACCGTTTCACAATGGCAGTGAGCACTCATTACAATCTACAAAAAATCTACTTTACAGAAATTTAAAAATTCTAAATATCAAAAAGGTACAGTTGAAGAAACAGGTATAAATTTGGCAGCCAGTAATTGTGACTGGGAGGTTGCAGCTTGCATGTCTTTAAATATGGGAACTGGAAAATATTGAGTTTAAAGCAGTAGTTTGTGCTTTGAGCTGGTTTGAAAAAAATGTAACACTGGCTGTCAAAGTAGCATGTTCAAAAATAATTAGTTCACTTCCAAAATGTGATACAAATCGTGGTGATTCCTCTGCACCCCTAACCCTTGTAGCTCAGAACATGACCATGGTCACGTCTCCGTCCTTCCCATCCTGTGGTGTGACCAGCCCGATGCCACCTGCAAACCTTGGAGGAACTCTGAGACTTCTCTACAATATTCACAAAGCTCCAAGAAGCACTCAAAAAGGCAAATACCTGCTCGTTCCTTCCAAGGTGTTCTCTTATTTTCAAACATTTCTTCTACAAAAGTTTAAGCTAATGTTTTGATTACAACGTTCTCAACATAAAGCACATTTTCTCATAAATAAATGAACTCCTTTCACTCAGGCACCTCAGAAGTATACAAAAATGTTGTCATTGGAACAGTTCTCTTGGAATGTGTTTGGTGTTTCCAACAATGTTAGTATTTCCAGGGTTTCACACGGGCCAGATTTCATTTGATTTGTTTTGTTTTTCCAGAGGCAAAGCAAAGTGCCTTGAGAGGTGAACTCAGTCTTTTCCTATAGAAAAAGTATTTGCTGTATTTATCTTTTATAGAAACAGAACAATATACCCTTTCCCCCTTGGAACAGCGAGGGCACGCAGAGGCGTGCGTGCTGTGTGGAGAGGTGTGTGTGAAACGTGTGTGTGACGTGGAACACATTTGAAACACACAACAGAAAGTTCTTGGTGTGTATTCAAATAAAAATCCGGAAACCAGCCTGAAACCCTGAATTTCACATGTCAAATGTTGAAACTGTAACCAAAATATGAAGTAACTGCTAGAGCTGTCAGAAAAAGACAAGACAAAAAGCTTTCTTGCTTACATACAACTAGGTGTGGTGATCTCCAAAAAAGTTGTCAAAATTATAATTACCTTCCAGTTTAAAAACTTTTATTCTAAATAAAAAAAACTATACACAAACCACTGATTTGACCAAACGAAAGTTCAGCGGTAAGCAGGACCTGAAGGAGCTGGTATTCACAGTTCTTATCATGTACAACTCTTTCAAGGTTCAATCCATGGAGAAGTTTATTTTACAACCTGCTTCTTTTTGTAAAACTAAAGGTCCACTTTATTACATAAAATTATTTATACAGTGTAAAACCGGAGCCTTATGGAAAATACTGCCTCTAAGTTTATTTAAATTAGTCTTGCTCCATAGGTTCATCTGCAGCTTCTGTGGCTTCATCACTGTTTTCCATCGGGGTCTCTGAGGAGTTTTCAGGAGTTTCACTAGCATAGGACCCCAATTCTTCTGTGTCACTGCAGTCAGCCCCACTGCTGGAGGATGCACTGATGTCAGTGTCAGCCGAGTGTAAATCCTTCTCTGCCCGCGGCTGCTCCGACTCCTCCATCTGACTGCTCTCCTCAGAGCTCTCTTCAGCCACACTCGAGGAGTCATTGTCTTTGTCTTGCTCTTTTCTGTCTGCACCAACATTCCTGGGAGACATGAAGGACTCTAGGAACAGAGAAAGGACAGGATCACCAAGGGGGTTTTCAACGTGATTTCATCCTGCTGCTTTCCACTCCCAGCTATGCTGAGCAAAACTTCCACAACACAGCCAAGGACAGGAAAACCAGAAAAAGCCCAATTTTATTAGAAGATGTAAAGACTTGGAGTCACTTTTGCCAGGATATCCAAACTATCCCAACATACCATAAAATGAAGTCTAGTTATTTCATTTAATAGGTAGTTCCACTTAACTAAGCTTCACTGGATAAAGACAAAGCTTAAGAAGTAACTTTCTCTTGCTTCCCCACACCCTCCATCTGCCTTCAGAAGCAGTGTTTTGGAAATTTTGAAAACATGGCTGTTTCAAGTGTACAGCCATCACGATCTACAGGAACATTGTATAAATACATGAGCCACAAAAAATAATTCAAAGGAAACGTTGAAGAATAGGTAAAAAATAGATTAGTCTGGATTAGTCTCTTAACTGCAGTTATTTCTTTTTTTTACTTTGATACAGAGCCTGCCTCACAGTGAGATAAATTTTTACTGTTCTGATAGGATGTGGAGACATTGTTGCTCAGTCTCCTCAGTGAAAGAACATAAATTTATATCTGTATTTAACTAAATTCCATTAGTAATAAAGACAGTCAAATAGTAGTATGACCCATCCCTGCTTTGGAGGAAGGATGAGAACACCTGATAATACCCTGAAGTAGGGATTCTTGAATTCTTGGTGCACCCTGGTCTATTTTATAGCCTCAGAGGATTTTAAGTATTCTTGTGTAAGTTTCAAATTGAGTGTAGGACCAAGGAAAAAGAAGTAACAGAATTGCTAAATTATGCAAAACTGAAGTATGAGCAAGCAGCTCATCTTTAAGCACAACTGGAGACATTCAGCAATGCCAGCAGCACTGGTCTCCAGCAAAGAAAATCCCAACTCCTTGGAAGCTGCACAAAGACAGTGAAATCTGAAATACCTTCCTCCTCTTCCTCTGTACAGTGCTGTCTGGCACAAGTAGCATCTTTTTCTTTATCCTGAGATGTAGAGGATGCTTCTGTCTCTTCCCCCATTCCTGAAGAGACTTCACTGGAGGCAGTTTGGTTTGGTGCATCTCTGGCTTCCCCTTCCTTGTCAAATTTAAGTCTTTTTACCTCATGTCCTTCTGCTTCTGCAGGATCATCCTCAGAGTGCTTATTTTTCATAGGGCTGCCCTGAGCACCTTCTGATTCAGACGCTGGTGATTCACTACAAGCAACAAAAGCAGATGTAGCTTTTATTGAAGACAAACATTCTGTATCTTGTCACACTTCAAAAAAAACGTAGCAGCTACTTCAATTTAAACACTCTAAGTGGCAACAACAGAGTTTGTTTCACTTATTACATAACAAAACTCCATTATGCATCCCTTAGAGGGCCAGTCTTTTTTCAACTACTTTTAAAAGATAAACAAAAAACCTGAGAATACAAAAAGCTCCAAATACACTCCTGCTGACAAACCTGTGTTTCTTCTCCTCTGTTTGCTGCAAGCTGGGCTCTTTATGCTCTGTGCTGTCTGGCAAACCATTGGTTGTCATGGGAGTTGACAAGGAAACCTTCGTCCGACTCAAGGGTCTGGGGGTGCCAGGGCCATTTACATTCGATCTGAAAAATAACAATGAAAAGTTAACCCAGCCTCTCAGCAAAGTAATCTGTTCCTATTTGGCAGAAAGCAGCCATAGCCTTGCTTTAAAAGATCAACAAAACAAAACCAATAGATGAGGGGTTTTTGCTGTTTTATACTGAGTAAAACATTCCTCGCCTGCAATGTGCAAATTTGATTAAAAAATTTAAATAACAAGAAAAAATTCTCAACAATGAGGTTACAGAGAGATCAAAATACAGAATACACAGTGCACATGTTCATGTCTCCTCTACCCCCAATCCCCAGTATTCCATGTCACACCTCATTTTTAGGATTACTTATTTGGGATCAGAACAGGTAAAAAGGGATCTGAACCAGCTATTCCCAGAACTCCATTGCTTTCATCCAGTAAAAGTTAACCCTTGGAACTAAACTCACCTGTCAGAGTACCCTGGTGAATTTCCTGGGAACATAACACCATTCATCCGATTTAAACTACTGGAATTATTTTTCCTAACAAACAAAACAACAACAAAGTGTTATGAATAAAGGAACTTTAAATCACTGTAATCTTGTTTGCACAGAATTTCCCAATCCCAAATTTACACAGCCCTCACTGTCAGTTTTAACTTATTAATTTCCAAATTATTACACTTGCAGATACCATCCCTACTGCTGACTGAACTACTGATAATAAAATCTGAACTCTGTGTGTCTGGCTTTTAGATACAACTACTGACAGCAAGAGAAATACATTAAACACACACACACACACACTCTCCCTGTTACTAACACAAGCTTGAAGTTTCATGGAAAAGAGGATTATACTCACTCTGAAGATGGATATACACAGCTGACAACCATGACATTCTGCAATACACAAACAACAAACACATCAAGAGTTCAGAAACAGAAGCTTCAGCTCTTGTCAACATCCCAAAACTTTAGGAGTTACAGGATTTTGGTCCTATCTGTTAAAGTACCTCTGCTCCCTCTTACAAGGTCAGGCCATAACTGCACTAAATTCAGGATTTTACTAAGTGTGTTACTGTCTTAATGAGACCAGCACATCGTGTCTGTAATTTCTAATGGAAGGATCTCTGGAGAACAAAGCATTCAGAAATGTTAAAAATGTGGAAGGAAATGCCTGATCAACACCAGATTATTTCAGCTGATCATTTCTAACTAGAGCTCAATATAAAAACTGCCAATACACCCTCCACCAACTACAGCTGGAGTACTGCACAGTGATTAGGAGACACAGCAGTTGCAGCCCTGAGATGAATTTTTATGACTGAAGTTATTTTAAAACTGCTTTTTGCTGCTGAAAGGTACAAAAGTCAGACACTTGAGAGCAGCCATGAGCTGTGCTCTGGCTCTGAGCCCCAAGGAAACCAGCAGACCTTTGGGAGCAATTGGGAAGTTATTAAGTGGTGGCTGTGACTGAGGAGCTGTGTTCTCTCTCAGAGGAATACATACCTTTTCCACACCTCTTAGAAATTTGTCTGTTCCTGTGTAATTCCTCCTAGGATCTGTCAGCAACTCACAGAGTCGCTGGATAGTGAAGGGGATGCTGCAATGAAATAGATTTATAACAATTTAATTTTATTAAAATAAGTAGGACTTATTAGGAAGTATTAGGACTTGTTAGGAAGTAACAACATTATTGCTTTCTCCCCCTTCCTGAGAAGGTGGAACAAAACCAGAACTGAAATTTGTTACCATGAACAGCACTGGGGTGGCACCTCAAGGCTTCATTTTTCCCTATCTCATACACAAAGCTGCTTCCTGTGCTCACCACCACAAAACCCAAGCAGAATCCTAAATGCATCATCCCACAACTCAAAGGATTCATTTAAACAACAAAAAGGAAATCAGATCATCAACAATAAAGTTTCTGACTGTACTATTCCAATATACAGAACAGAAATTGTAAGGGATTCAAAACAAATTTGAGTCATACACACTAGAGCTACAAAAGTCTCAACTCGTAGTTTATTTCAAGTTTTACACAACACAGTTACAGAAAAAGCAGTAAATGTTGGAATTAGTGGAATCATTATACTTCAGCTGTTACAAATACTCTGTTTTGCTACAACTGGACAATGTACTCGTCTATCAAGGAATAAATCAGGAAAAAGAATTAATAATAACAATTAGTGATGTATAAGCCCACAGGAACCACATAAACACATTTTTGGTTCTGACAATTCTGCATTCAGTTTCATCCCTGCTGAAATGAGAATTTGACCTTTTGGACAAGCAATACTTTACAGACAATTAATTCCAGTTACCTGAGGTGGCACATACTTTCAATCCAAGTTCAGTATCACATTTTAACAAACTTCTGACAAAAATATTTCAGTAAAATTATAAAGCATCATGCATTTTTACAGTTAACTATTGGAATTTGAAGCGACAAGCATTTAAAAAGTTATCTAAGAAGAATATTTGATACAATCCAATACTTGTGAACCATTTCGTAGTTGGGAACACAAGTGACATGAAATCCAGAGCAGCACCAATACAGCCTGACATGCCCCATGTGCATATCCCCACACTGTAAATTTTTATCAAAATCCCACTTTTATTTGATTTTCTGAGGAAGTCAGTACATGGAATCTCAGCCTGTGCCACGAGCTGACACAGCCTGGATCTCCAGCTTTGCTCAGTAGCTAAAAAGCCACGTGAGAGATGCCCAGCTCTGCCCCCAGCTCAGGGCAAACAGCTCAGCACAGCTCCAATTCATCACCCCACATAACACTTCAACTAAAAGCAAGTAGTACTCAGAGAGTGACTAAGCATCAACAATTTAATTATGTTTTTCAGAACTGCCTGTACATTATGTTACTGAGGAAGTCCTAATCCTCAACAAACCAGAAAAACCACAGGAACAAGTGTTCCTTCTAATTCAGTTTATTACATGAAGGCTCTGAAACTTGACAATGGTTCTGGCATTATTAATTTCCCTTCCCTTGCTCTTCATGGGTCAACCAGCAACATTTGACACCCAAATTCTTCATAAAATCATCAAGCTTAGAAGAGACCTTTAAGACCAAGTCCATATTCATAACATTCAGCTTCTGTGCAGTGCCTTCTTTTAACAAAATTCCCAACTTTTTAAGTCACAAAGAATTTACTTGATCTGTTAATCTTTTCATATAGATAAAATATTAAGTTGATCTACTGTTTCTTGTGATGGCCATTTTGGTTTTGGGGTGGAAATCTATAATTAAAGAGATCTTGCTATTTTTTAATGGATTAGACTGTCCATTCAAAAATCCATTTATTCAACAGAAACAAAAACACACAGAATTTTAAATTATTCTCCATCAGCCAGATCTGTAAGACATCCTGGGCAATCAGTACCTGGCAAATTTGGATTTAGCTGTACTTAACTGGTCACCTGGAATGCTGTGACACAAAGTGTTCTGGAACATCAGGAACACAGTCCTAATTCCCCAAGTGAGACAGAAAACTCAAGGAATATGCAGCCTGCAACTAACTGCAGAAGGAAAAGCTGTGTATAACAAGTTAAAAAGAAAAAAAGCAAAAGCCAGCTCATTTCCGTTCAGGCTCCTCACAGCAAAGTGAACTTCGTGCATTGAGCAGCAGGTGGCAGCCGGTGTCACACAATCACCCCTGCATGGAGCTCCTTCAACATTTGCAAATGCTTTTAGTTGGCAAAACCCAAAGCTATCTTCACCTCAGGAACTCTCTCTGGTGAAAAACTATTGTTTTAAAATGGTTCAAGAACGTGATTTTAAAACAGAAGCAATTTAAATTGGTGCAAATCTATAAAGGAACACCAATGTAAAGTTTGTGAGCAGTACGAGGACTGATTGTAAACAGAAATTTAATTAGCTCAGCACATGAGCTGCATGAATAGTCCTGATCTGCCCACTTAAGGTAACCACTTAAAATTCTATACCAATACACTCAGAACTGCACTTCCAGTACTGCAGTCTACAAACCAAAAATCCATCTGGACAGGACTGAAGAGAGATCTGGGAAAATTACTTATAGCATTAAATTGTAGCAAAAAAAAAAAAAAAAACAGGAAATGAAATTTGGATTATGATCTATTTTATTCATGCTGTGAAAACTTCTCTGTCATCAAAGATTCCCAGTAACTTAACTTGGAACTTCCTGTTTCACTAACAAAGGATAAAAGGATAAAAAAAAGGCAAGAAGTTCCTACTCCAAAGCAATTGTAAGAGAATTGTGAAGAGAATCTGCTCTGGAAACCTGTGCAGACACCATGTCAAGCAAGATACAGACAGGTTGAAACAGTTTGTGCTTTCTTTAAAGGCACTTCAGCTAGAAAGACTCCAAAACAGGGGTCATTCTTAATGTGTTACTTCTTCAACTCAAATTAAAACTTTTAAAAAATTTGCTACTTTGAATGAACTCTTTCCCTCTCTCTTAAACACTAATAAGAACATCCCAATAATGAAGTGACACCAAGGAGCTTCCTTGTCTGCCCTGGTACCCTGAAATGACACCCACAGCTCTAAAGATGCCTGAATATACAAATCACACAACCCAAACCTGCTGCTGTTACTTTTTGGACAGATCTCCACATGACTCAGCTTTTACAATCACATCCTCCCTGCGGGGGTTACAGGATTTACTGAATGAACCACTCTGCAATCCCAGATCCTAAAACATCCCCAGGCATTATTTCCTCTCAGGTACCTAATGGATGTAGTTTGCTTCCTCAAAGCCTGGGAGTTTCACTGCAAACTATGAGGAAGTGGAGCACCCTGAAGTGTCACAGCAAGGGATGAAAATAGCACAGGCACAGCCTAAGCTGCAGACTCCACATCCAGAGGTTTGCTCAGTGCACTTGGGAACAACAGCAGATAACAGCAGCCCATTCATTAGCTGTCCCTGGGAGAACATTACCCATTCTGTGGGCAATGAAGCATTAACAGAGAGCTGGGGGAGGCGGGAGAGAGGCAGCCTTGAGCATAAAGGATAGGTTTGTTTTTAAATTCCTGCAGTGAAGCAGCCCGGTATAAATATTGGGGAGCTGGGAACAAGCTGAACTTCACATTCCTAGAAGTCTCCTACACCAGAGCAGTTGTGGGGGGAAGAGGAGATCTGACTGAACTCCTAAACAGCAAATAAATGAAGTATCATGGAACAATGACAGTATAAATTATAAACACAGCATCAAAATATAATACTGAGGACATGTCAGTAGCACCTCTGAGCCTGAAATTTCAGGGTATCAGGGAGGCAAGATTTAGAACGTGCCCATTTATCAACAAGCTGAGCAAAATGCTGAAAGTCTTTTAACAAGCACTGAGCACCACAACCAGGATGACTCATCTTATGGCAAGTATGTAATCCAGTTTAGAAACAACAAACATACTAGGTAAGCTAGTAAAAAGGACACAGCAAGTAAGACCAAAAAAAATCAGGAGCTTTATTTGAAAGGAAACAAAAACTTTCAAAATCAGGAAACCAGAAAAGAGCACAGATACACTTTAATCTGGGACACTGTCAGTAACATATCAAAGACCCCATGGCCTTCATCAGTAAGTATCACTTCAGCTATAAATTTGAATCTGGCATAATTTAACAATTCCAACCCAAGTACACCTCCTGGTCACACCCTGTTTCTCACAGCATGACTTCTTGAAAAGCCAGTGAACTGCCACAAAACAATCAGGAACTGAACACCAGACGACCTCTTTCCATTTGGTATTTCAAAATATACTGGAAGAAATCTGACTTTACTCTTTCACCTCTTAAATGCACAGTGGTATGATGCTTCTTTGAACTGCACTGTTTAAAAACTAATTACATACTGAAAGAACAAAGTGAATGACATCACAGCATGTCATACTTTTCATTCAGTGAAAGAACAATAAAGTTCAGAAACTACTGCAATGCATTTACAAGATGCATATTTGCTTCTGCTCATCTACGTGAGGAAGCAAAATGAGCAGCCACAGAGAGACAGTGCAAACTACTGTTACAAAACTGGGGAAATATGTTTGTTATCCTGATTTCAGAAAACAAAGCATACATACCCATTAAATCCAGTGACAATTTTCAGGATTCTTTCTTTCATCTCTTCAAAGGGAATATATTCCACGTTTGGATTGGGGGGCCCTCTTGGTTCAGGGGCTGAGGTTCTGAAATCATCCATGACTTTCTCCAGTTTGAAAATAAAATACCCTTTAAACTGAGACCACTGAACCCTGCATAAAACACAAACATTGAGACACAGGCGAGTTAGTCCTAAACTCAAAGAACAAGGGTGTAAGTTTATGTTTGCATAACAACATTCACCCTGGCATGCCAGTCCTAAGACAAACGAGGCAAGTAATGCAGAGTTATTTTCCTTCCTGAATTTAAAGCATGGCAACTATTTCAAGAATTACACTGGCACAATGCAACACAAATCAATTGCCATTAACAGCAGGGGAAGCCATTTCCTTAAAGAACTAATATCCACTGACAATGCAAACCTAAATGTGAAATATGTACGTGTCTATACAATATAAAGTGAGCCTACATGCTGACTGAAGATTTCACTGAGCTCACAAAAGGAGCAAGGGAAAAAAAAAAAGAGAAGAAAATTCAACCACCACACCAAAACAAAAAGTGTTTCAAGTCTGGAATCCACAGAGCAAGTATACACAGCATTATCTGCTTCCCTCACAAAACCTTAGCAAAGGCCTTTTGTAACTCCTCACACCTTAAAAGCATTTCACTGTACCTCTTTTTCTCAAAAAGGCCAGGATTTTCTGTAGCACAGTTGGCACTTGTTGACAGATAACTGAGCAAAACAACTTTGACTCCCAATAAACATTCCCACAGCAGGAAGCTATGAAGATGTTTCCAAACTACCTCCTGCCTTCCAGCTTCCAGTTTCATCATTTATAAAATTCTAGATTTTGAAACTTTCATGCAAACAGGCCCCTCACACTGGGTACAACAGACAAGTGCTGAGCCAGCCCTTCCACAGCCATGGCCCCTCAGAACAGCCACGGGAGACACTGAGGGTCTGCTTGGGTTCATGAGTGTCTGAGCAGCACAGGGAGCCATGGGAAAGAAACTGATTGACTTTAGAATCGATTTGATTCTATTCCTGTTGATGTAGGAGCTTGTACAGCTCCAGGATTCAGAAAAAGAAGAAAAAGGGACTAACAAACAATAAAGAAAGAGAGAAAATGATGGTTGACATTTATCTGTAACACACACAACCTGGTACGAGCAGGCTCAAATCAAATGAGTGTAAAATGTGACCCCTGGACAGCCCTTCAGCTCCTGCTCAAAGCAATATTAAACTGCACAGAAAACTGTGTAGCCAAAGTCTCCATCTCTACAGGCTGCCTTTGGTAGTCCTGTTTTCAACCCCACACAGCAGCTGCCCTGCTGTGGGGCTGACACAACCATTTGTGCTGTGAACTACACGTGGTGGTGTTTGTTTCTCCAGCAGCAGCACCACCAAATCCCAAAGCACAGGCCGAGGAAGCTCTCTCAGCCTGCTTGCACCAGAAAAGCAGGGCCACGTCCTCTTTGCCTTCATTTCCCCCTTTGTCTCAACCAAATAATTATGAGATGAAAAGGGGGAAAATACAGCTCAGATTTATCTATAGAGATCCCAAAGACCCTGTCTTTTATTAGGAATGATAAATTTGCAAGAACGGGGGAATTCCAAAGAGGAAAGCAAACCTCTGTTTTCCCTCACAAGAGACCTTTAGGCACCTCACAACAGGAGGGATCGCAGCACTTAGTGAATAATAATAATAATAACAAATTAATAAATAAACACCAAAGTCCCAAGAGGGAATGGATGGATTAAAGAGCACCACTGAGTCTCACTGGACGAAGTTTGCAATCAGCATTCCACACCCAAAGCAGAACACTGCAATGTTCCAATGTACAGTATCAGGCACTGCTACTGCAAATGGTAAATAAAAAAGCTGTACAATTCTGCAGTGCTACCACCATGAAACCAAAGTGTTTGTAACAAATCACAGATTTAACACATAAACACACCACGAACCACAGTAAATAACCCCATGACAGTGTGGGATTACTCCCCACAGAGCATCCCAAGAGCTTTACTTGCCTCATGAAAGGGGATTTCACTATTATTCTAAACATTCTTTGACAACCCCATTTGGATATATTTCCACACTTGAAAACTTGAGCTGTTCTTTGTTTTCATTGTTACTTATTTCTTGCTAAACAGTAACACTTATCTATTCATAGACTACTAACCCATCAGGGTTTGAAATAAATCAACAACACAAGGTTTAACATGGCAATCTACTGCCTGAAAGCAACACCCAGCAGCTCCTTTGCAATGCTGAAGCTACAGAAAACAAAGATTGTAACATTTTGCCCATACAGAGAAGTCTAAAAAACTATCACTTGGATTTTAAACTCAACATTTTAATTAGTATTTCTCCCATTATAAAAAGGCTAAGGACTTACATCTGGCAACACACAGAACTACTGACATAGAAAGCAACTCTCAAGCTGCATTCCAAACCCCTTGCTCAATGACTGCTGACCAGGTGGCACAGGACAGGCACACAAAGGGGCAGCAGAGTTTAAGGATAAACTCATCCTGCAATCACAAGGCTGACCACAGCTAAGCCAGAGAGAGCAGAACCAGCTTAAATCAGCCCAGCAGCTGCTGCTGGAAGCTGTGGAACCACAGCAGCAGGGGCTCGGCCCAGCCCTGCTGCTCAGACATTCACTGTGTTTCTCCAGCAGTGTTTCCCAGCACTGCTGAACTCCCTGCTGCTGGGGCTGAAGCAGCAGCAGCAGGAAAGCTGAACTGCTCCAAGGCCACTGTTACAGTCAGAGCCATCTCAGACAGAACTGCAGCTCAAACTATAAACAGAGCTGTCCTGTGCTTCTGCTGACTTCAGTGTTGTTAAAATAATGAACTCATTTCTGATCAAAAAAACCAAGATTGTTTTCTGCAGGGACAGAAAGATTTTCTCAGTTCCCATTTACTTAGTGGAAGTGATCAAAAGTGAGTGTCACAAGAGCAAAGTCACCTTTCCTGTTTTACCAGTCCATGAAAATGACACGTACAAGTTGGCATCAGCTGAACTCTAGAAACTCCCATGTATCTCATCCATAGAGAAAACCAGTTCCCTCATAACCATGGGTAAAACTGCTAGACAATACAAAATTGAGATTAAAAGTGGCATATCCTACTAGCTATCAAAGCAATCTATAGCTACACCTCTAGAAATTTTAAGTTATCCCCATTCCCTGAAAGATGGGTTGCTTAAAAACAGAGACAACAGAAGAGACAAACAAGTGCCAAATATCTGTTTTCAGGAAAAGAAAATTATTCCACATGTACCACAAGCTTCCTGAGAAAAACCTTTATTTTCTCTGCTTTGTCACACAATGTGAGAACCCAAAACCAAGAGAAAAGTTTGGTCAATACCTTCTGTAGTTAGATCAAGAGCCAAATAGAAGCAAAAGAAAATTCTTCTACACTCAGCTTTATGTACAAGCTCATTAAGTTTTATACACTGGAAAATAACTGATAAACATCTTAAGTTCTGTAAGAATAACAGATTGAAGAAATTCCATGGAGAAAATACTGTTCATACTTTTTTCAGAGCAGGCTTGTTTATAAATACTTGCTCTTCCCACTCAGCAATTGCACGTAATCAGCCTTTTCTTCCAAACTATGCTCTTCCTGTCCACTACACTAGCTTGGGAATTTGCATCAGCAACTTTGAGAGCTTTTGTAGCCACTCGAAGAAAAAAGTTCCTGAGAACGCTGTATGAGCTGTAACCATACCTTCAAAAAACGAGCTGATCCCCAAATGTTTTGGTTCAGTGTACTTTCATTCTAGAGCACAACAGCTTTGTAGTTATATACATTTTATGTACATCAAGGCACCTTTCACTGCAATATCTGGGTCACCCTGTGTAAATGTACCTGTACAAAGAGCTCTCCTGGGCTAATGAGCCTGGAGTTCCACACATACTACAAATCATTTAGGAAAAAATGCCAGCTTATCACAAAACTCCTCTGCTTCCTTCTCACCAGCTCCTGCACCATCCTTCCCCCTTTTATCAACTTAAATTATTTGCTCTAGCATACAGAAAATCAAGAGGAAGAAACTGATTTCATGAAAAAAGCACCTAACAAGAAAAAAAGTCAGAGGCAAAGGAATGGCTGAAGAGAAACAATCACAGCACTTCACAACTACAGCTTGTATCCACACAGACACCACCCATCTCAAATTCTCCCAGGCCAGACACAAATGCTGGTAGTTCAACTCAAAAATTTAATTGCTTCTTGAAAAGCACCTTTAAAAGTCAAGAAACAAATGGGAGAATAGAAGCTCATACAGAGTCCAACAGTTCAGTCTTTGTACCTCACTTAAATGTTTAATACATGCTAATAATGTACTTTAAGGCTTGAAAAGATGTTTAACACCCTAATATTGTGCCCCAGTGCAGACCCTGACCTTGCAATTTCATTAAACATTAGAAACAAAAGAGAAACATGGATGGAAGAGATTTCAGTGTTTGAGGACACTCAGTTGTGTTTTCAGACTCAATCAGGAAAGCAGACAGCACCTGACCAAACAGCCAATCCTACCAGAAACATCAGCAAGTTTTGAGAAGATTTACATATAACTAGAGAGACAATGTGACAAAAGGCTACGAAGGGGTGAGGGAAGACATAAGACATGAAATGAGCAAGTAGAGATTAAATTAAATGACAGACTATGCAAAAAAAATCCCTAATAACTTAATTTTTTTCAAAAAATCCCACACAGAACTACATAAAACCCCAGAATGGGATCAAAGACAAGAAAGTTAAACTCTAAGATGAAAGCCACAAAGGAGGGATGGGGAACTCCACAGTCAGATCAGTGCTACAGTAACACACTGAGTCACTGAGAGTCCATGAAGCAGCACAAATATCTCCACTGCACAGGGAAGAATAATAAAAAACAACAACAAAAAAAAGAGAGACTAATTTAGACACAATCTAACATTGTCAGAGCAGAACCAAGGAAGAACACAATCCTAAATAGCTCTGTTCTCTAATAAAAGCAATCAATCTATTTCACACCTGTACTTGAACTACATGATTTGCTCTTGGAACTAATCCATTACTACAGATCAATAGAATTTGCCAAGCAACATCAACCAAGTTTAGAAATGCACCAATTCTGCTTGATGAGCAGCATCTTCAACAGGGAACACACCACCTTAGACAGAAAGCACAGCAGACAAGCTGATGCAATGCTTTGATTTCAAAGAATTGTAGCACAAAGTTGCTTGCAAGGAATGACTGCGTCTCTGCTGACATGATTTGCATAGGATTCATCCTGCCAAACATGCATATCCAAACAAAATTGCATTTTACATGGAAATAATCTAATCACATCACTCCCAGAGTGTAAAAGACATTCCCCCATTCCCTTATCTCCTGCTTATGCAAAACTGGTGAAATTGTGAAAGCAGCTTTCTCTCTTAGCACAATGGTTATTGGGGAGGAGGAGAACCAGATCAATATCTGCATTATTTTTGTGTGTCAGAGAATTAACTGACATTTTCTTCTGACCATTGGACAAGTTTTTATACTTGATTCTTTTGCCACTTGGTAAATTTGGGAGATAAGGTGTCAACGAGAAGAGCAAAAAGTTTGAAATATTTAACAAAGTTGTTTGGGCAAGACCTGACAAACATGAAAATCCCTACTATTTTTAAGGGAAAACTGTCCATGTTGAACAAATGATCTGGTTCCCTCTCATGCATTTAGCCCTGCACTGCAAGGCTTTGCTCTAACAGTGCTCCCCAACACCAACACGTGACTGGACATGAGGTGGAGCTTGGACTGCCAAGTCTCCAGGAGTGCAGGAGACAACAACACTGACTTACTCACTGCCCTTCTTAAAAACTGTAATAAAACATCAGACATAACCCTAAGGGAGTGCATATGGCTCACACACTTCACACAAACTCTACAAGAGTTTAAGGGTCAAACTGCAGTAAGACCCATTGAAGCAAATCAGGACAAAATCTAAAATTGACTGAAGAACTGGAGGAAGAGTTCAGAGTGCCTAAAACAAGGCTAACTCCTGAAATGAAAGTATTACAATTATTTAATAAATCTTTCTGGAATTGCCTCACAGATTACAGGTTTAATTAAGAAAAACATTATATTGAAGAGATGTTAAGCTTCCAGAGACCCAGCTATGTACTTAAAACATGAAGAGTCCCAGGAGTCCTGGTGGGATGTCTGTCTTCAGACTTCACAGTGTTTAAGTTCATTACAAAATTACTTGATTTAAATTTCAAGAGGATGCCATCTGTTTTGGAGAGATGCTGAATACCACACAGAACATAAAATGAAACCAAAGTAGATCTACTATTGATTCCATTCATTGAACAGGCCACAAAAGAAATATCAGAACTTAGTAAAAGGAAATATTTCCCTCTCCACACTTCTCCTACTATTGGCTCTCTGACAAGCAGAAATTTTAAAATAAAGCAAATTAGTATATTTAAGATGCCAACACTTTATGTCCAGCTAAACTGATTTTAAGGCAATGTCCTCAGAATAAAGGAGGAAAGAACCAGAGGACAATCTCTGAGGGAATCACTTAACATGGAACAAGAGATGTGAGTCACTTGTATTACCTCTGCCCCCCCCAATTTTTGCTGACTTAGATGATACTCCCACAGAGACCTGCCAGTACCAAACAGGTGTTTTGAAGTGAAGTAACTGGCCAACTTTAATAACTGTTTCTTTTCTTTCGTTCCTTGTTCCAGACCTCATAGGAGATGAAGATATACTCTATGACACAGTAACTTGCCCAGGCTGTCAAAGGCAAAATTAAAGTTTCATCCAAAACAAGTTAATTCCTTTTCTATTCTAGTCTGTCAATGGGATCTCCAGAACTATTTGGAAAGAGAAAAGGCAGAGAAAATGAAGTGCACTCAGCAATCACATACCCAATTCAAAGCCCTGGCAAGGCAGCAAACCTTCCAGCACGCTCTTGCACAGCCTCCATGCCAAGACGTATCCGAACAGGAATATTGAGGACTAGATGGAACATGGCACTGCTCAGATCCAAGGCCCGTGTCTGCCACCAGGGAGCACAGAACTCATGCCAGGCATGGAGCCCCAGCGTGGCTCCCTTCCTTCCCCCAGGCTGTGCAAAGAGCAGCAGCAGGGAGGCAGCACCAGGAGCCTGCCCTGGACTGCCTGTCCGGCCCTGCTGTCTGTCCTGTCCCACTGTCTGTCCTGTCCTGCTGTCCCATCCTGTCCCGCTCCCTGTCCCATCCTGTCCTGTCCCACTGCCTGCCCTGTTCCATCCTGCTGCCCGTCCTGCTGACCGTCCTGTCCCATCCCGCTGTCCGTCCTGCCCCGCTGCCCATCCTGTCCCATCCCGCTGCCCATCCTGTCCTATCCCGCTGTCCGTCCTGCCCCGCTGCCCATCCTGTCCCATCCCGCTGTCCGTCCCGTCCCACTCGTTGGCAGCCCCTCAGCACTCGGGGCAGCACCCAGGGATCCTCTCCAGCAGCCAGGGGAGCTGCAGCTGCACAGAGACCCCGTGGACTGCAGGCCTGTGGGAGAACGAGACCGAGGCCACGCTCAGCTCTTCCCTCGGCTCTACTCCTACGCCCTCCACCTTTTCTGCCACGGTTCTGTTCAATCCTTACCTTATCCAGCACACCCGAATTTGAGAGCTATTCAGTGGCTATAAACAAGGATACCTGGACACACACAGTTACATAGAAGAGGTGCACAAGCTAAAAACCTTAAGAACTGCCTGTAAAACACAATTCCCAGTGTTTTCAGACCAGCAAATGAAGAAACCCAAACCTGTTGCCATTTGACATGTTAGCTTTCGTACAGGAATTATTATTTCATTATTTATTATATAAACAGGTTGCTTCTTAACCAGGTGTGCTCAATGGTAGAGAAATGGCTTTCAATTTTTTCAGAAAATACCTCTGGACACATCTGGGATAAAAAGCAGCAGCACTGAACTCCCACTAATGGGGAGATGAGCCATGCTGAGGTTCCCACAGGGATCTCATCCCAGCGCAGAGCAGGAGGTGCTGCCCCACCACACACTGAACCTTGTCCTTGCTCTACACCAAAAGGGGCAAGCCTGCTCTGCTGCTCCCACACATCCCTGTGATCCCACACACAGGGAGGTGAGGCAGATCACTCATCTAACCACAACATTAATGCTGCAGATAAGGCAGAGTAAGATGTGTGATGTGACTCCGTAGGGAGCTGAGCCATGCCTTTAAGCAGCTGCACTCATTTACCAGGTAAAAAAATATACCTTACCTAATTCCACTCTTGTGTCAAATATTCTTCATATTTAAACTTATTTAAACTATTTCCCATGATTTATTTTAACAGTACTTTGATGCAATTCATTTTAGTGTCATGATTTTGCACACTGTCGCTATTTTCACCATTCACACAGTGCAGATTAACACGGGAAATTCCAGACAACGACAACAGATTTACACAGTAAAATCCCCTGTACCCCAATGGAGACTGGCTTCTCACATGCTTCTGGCAAGCAGACAAACTCCTCACCCTAACATTAAATCAAAGCCCTAAGCAAATGCTAGATCCTTTATGAGTGTTTCTGAATGAGCAATCAATTTTAGAAGTTGAGGTGCTCCAGCAGTGTGAATTCACTGAGCACTGTGCCTTGCTGCAGTGTGCTCCTGTTAGGGAAACACTGGCAAAGCACTCGTCCTGTTCCCTTTCACCTGATAACTCATGTAAAATTAAACACTCTCACATTTTATCTTCAGTAGGATTTTACCTCATGTTACCTTTTGCTTTAATTAAAAATATATTGAAGAGCTCGAAAGAGGAAAAACTGGTATTTCCCACGAGCACAGGAGGTGTTTTTCCATTTTCACTCACTGATTGTTGTCAGCCTAAATCCAGTCTTTGCTCTCCTTGGGAGCACAATGAGCTCCTTCCAGAACCAGGGAAACCGTCAGACATTAGAACTACATCTACTTCAGTAGTGTGAGTGTTCACCTCTGCTGCTTGCAAATTGGTGCTGCTCTTGCCAGGAACAACAAAGATTAAGACTCAGTTATGGAAACAGACAGCTGAAGAAGACATTAAAGCACTATCTGTAATCATCAAGGGACTAATTCTGATCTCTGCTGATAAATATTCAGCTGACTCTAACAGAATACAGCTGTCCCACAGAACAGAAAAAAAAATCAGTCCAAAATTTTCTAGGAAGTACATTTGTGAATACAGTTATCTAAAACCAAACTCAAGTACCTTTCATTTTCTTTTATTTTAAAGGCAAAAACTGACCACAGAACAAAAAAGTACAAGATTACAACATCCTTCATTCAAAAACTGACTTCCTTACAGCAGAGTAGGAAGCAATACAGGACACCAATATTGCTTCAGGTATCACCAGCTTGCCCAGAATAACCAAATCCACACAAGAAATGCTGTAACTCCTCTGGTAAGTGCAGTTGTCACTGTTAAAGGACCTGGTCACCTCAGAAGAGCTGCAGGCCACACTGAGATAATATGACCAGATGTTTACTGTATCAAGTAATAAAGCTGGGAAACCAGATCAGGAAAATGCAGCCTGTGCAGCCACTGCTGGGTCTCTGTTGCAGTGAGCCCCTGTGCCTGCCAGCTCATGCAGTGTCCCAAAAACCCACAGGCCTCACTCAGGGCTCACAGCAGCACTAGTGGCACCAGGGAAATTGCATTTGTTACTAATTCCTCCCAAAATCAGAAATAAAAGCCACCCCATTGGCTTTTACAAGAGGCATTTTCAGCTGACACATGCTGAGCTTGGGCTGACAAGGTGTACCCTACCTTGGTGACCTCATCCACAGGAACTGGGTGTTTGTGCCACTTCTAAGCCAAGCATCAACCAGATATTGCCATCATGGAAATCTTGTCACTGTCTTCAAGTACTTTTATTTCTAAAACTGACACCTGCCAGACATGTATCAGCTTTGTGGAAAAGCAGCATCAGTCTGGTTTATCCACACACTTGATAATCCATCTTCCCCAGGTTCCCACCAGACTGCTTGGACCCCTCCTTGTGGGAACTATTGCCTTGTTCCTTCCCCCATGTGCCATCAGGCACAAACCCTCCCAAAAGCTTCAGACAGGAAGAGAGATCAAGGCTCACCAGTTACAAAGTCAAAATGGAAAAACATCCTTGCCACTGAGAAGTGTAAATATGGAGTGAACAATATCCAAATGCCTGGGAAAGTACTTCAGATGAAATACTAACAAGCACAGCCTCCACAGAACAGAGATTGGAGACCCACTGGAAAATATCAGAGGTGACACTGAGGCACCACAGCAACAGCACAGAGAGGTGAAGGTACAAACCCAGAGAAACTCTGAGATGACAACAAATCCTATTAAGCAGAAAACTGAGCTTGTGGAGAGGGATGACCACAGAATACAAGTGATCATCAGAAACAGATGTAACTGCATGAACTACTAGAGAATACATGGTGAGGTGGTTTTCTGTGCAAAGTGAAACGGACTGGCTGCCAAAAGGTTATCAGGAAATGTGCTCACAAGAACCAACTGTGTATAGCAACAGGGAAGGAAGCCACACTCACACTGCAAATCTGAATGTGCAAAGAGCTACATTTCTCATTAAAACAGTCCAACCACCCCAAAACTCACTGCTGTAATCAGAGTTTGCCTTCTGCCTTTCCTTACACGTGTATTCCCCAGAGAGACTGATGTTTATTAGGCTCAGTTCATCACACACATTTTATAATGGCAGTTAAAGTCTGACCTTTATACTGTAAACCCCACTCCCAATAGATATGAAGTGGCAGCACTTAAAATAAAACACCACAACAGTGTGTGTTTCCCAAAGCAGCAAGTGATTTCATTGATATCACCACTGACTGCTCTGAAGTACCACAGCTACACAATTCACACATATACAGAAATTTTTGTTTATAATAAAGGTAAAACAGCAAGGAAGCTAAATTAGTGCTGACAAAGGTACATCAGTAGGCTTTTTGACCAAAGATCCTTGTCATTTGAGACATCAGTGGGTTATGAAACAGAAAACACAGTGTCAGTGGAATGGGCATTAGTGGAGGGTAATTCCAGACACTGAATGGAATGGAGTTACTGAGGAATAATAGTGGACAACAATGCAAGGAAGTTTACTCACATCTCTTGCTTTACTGAGAACGTGGAAATGGAAAAGGCTTATACTAACAAAGAACACAGAGACTTCTTTCAGAAAAATATGATCCTGCTTATTACAGCAGAAACTTGAGAATTGTTTTATTTCATTTTTTAAAAAATCATAAGGAATTACATTCCCCAAATAGGCATTAAGATTTCCAGAAAGTAAGTTGTCTTCAAATCAGAAAAAAATGCAAGCACACACACGTTGAGCAAGAAAACTGCTCGTTGAATAAAAGCAGAGAACATACTTTAGAGAAAAAAAATGAAATGTGAAATAAGCCAGAGGACATATGGCTAAAAAAATCCATAAATTTATAACAAGAGATAGGATATTATACAAGAGCTCAGAGTACATACTTAAACTCAGAATGCAAACTTATTCTTGTAGGAGTTCATGGCTACTGTATCTTCACTCAGCTCTCCTAGAGCTGACTATTTCACTGCTGCAACAAACTAATAGAAAAGTTAAACTGATTCAAAAAGGTTAAAAATGTAGTAAGAAAAAAATTCACTGCTACATAAAGGTACATGAAAGAGCATCAAAAGGTCAACAGTATTTCTGCCATTATCTTTGGTGGAACTGCAGTTATGTAACTTACATTTACAGTTATGTAATTTACCGAAGGCAAATCATCCCTGATCCACCTGACTGACTGCTGAGGAGGGAAGAGCAGAGAATACTGGAGCTCAACCTGAGCAAGGCACAGCAGCAGAGCCTGCCCTGGCAAAGCTGGGCAGCTGCAGCCCCGGGGAGCACCGGGCTCCCCCGCAGTGCCCGTGGTGCGGGGCTGCAAAGCCCAGCCACACCCAGAGGCAAACGCTGTGCTGGGAGCCCACACGGGGCGAGCCCTGTGAGGGCAGAGGGAAGGGGAGCACTGCCGCCCCTGCCGGGACCAAGGCTGCTGCGGGAAGCCAGGGAACACGGCTGGTGCTGGGATCCAGCTGCTGACTGTCCCCACGGAAGGACCGACTGCATCCAGGGAGTGGAAACAGGTTCCTGTGAGAGGCAATGGGCACAGGATGCTCCGAGGGGAACGTTCCTCCCAGAGCACACGGTAAGCAGTGACACAGGGAACCAAGCAGGCACTGCCATGACTGGAGATGTTCAGAAATGCTGCACACATTGTATTGTACCTAACTTGGTATCTAACTTTGGGATTAGCTCCCCCTGAGCACAGGGTCTGCCTGGACCCCCTCCAGAAGTCACTCCCAGCTATTCTATAATGACAGGACCAATGTCCACAATTGCCCTACAATCACATGAATTAAACTTGACTCAAGCAACTCTGCAAAAAAACATTTCTGTTGGCCCTCAAAGAAATATGCAAAGAAACAACTTCTGTTTTCAGGCTCAGATGAGGTTCAAATTAACATTTCAGAGCTTCCAAACGAATTTCAGTACAGGAAGAAAGAAAAGCAGAATGTATTTTAATGGCTGTTTATGCTGCACTACGGGGAGGAACCGGTGTAACTGCATCACATCCTGGACAGTGCTCTCTACTTAGGCCCAGAAGGATTTTACAATTAATCACTTCTGCCTATGAACTGTGTTGCTCCAGATTTTGGTACTTCACTACTTTCTGGATTCCTTCACTGCCAGTAAGCCTCTGCATTATACTTTCCACTACAGTAAGCCATTAAAACTGCACTTTATAGGTTCTCTGCCCCAGGGCAGGAGTGAGGGAAATGCATAGAAAACCAACATAAAACTTTTGATTGCTTTAGTTTTCTAAGTTCTATTTTCTACTTTAGAAAAACCTAGTTTTCCTTTCCAGTCCAACACATTGGATTTTCTTGGTGAAGTACCTAAATAAGAGGTTTAAAAACATTTTTGCTATTGAAAGGGCAGAGTGACTCTAAACCCAAAAGAATTTCCTAAGAGGTAAGAGAAAACATTTTAAATGCAGGACACAAGATCACAATTGATAAGTGATCTTCATATCTATTTCTCAGAACTCTTCAGAAACAACAAGAAAAAATTCACTGTTATGTTTCACTTCTAGTACTGCAGTGCTCTGATCTCCATCCCATCTCTTAAAGATCTCTCTACTTCAGAAAAAACAGATAAGTGGATTTCTTATGAAGAAAAAAGGGCACAAAAACGCATTCTGTTTCTAGAGGTTTTTCAGATACCGCAAAGTATCAGGACTAACAAATTTCCTTTCTTCACTCTCCTCAGTTTTGCAAGTCACACTGATCTGTTACAAACTGAAGACAAGGAGGTTATAACAAACTTCCCTGACTGTACTTGGTCTCACTAAGGAAATTCCATGTTGGTATCTCAGTAAAAAGTCAGGTTAATTAAGGAATATGCCACTCCTCTGAAAAGAAAAAAAACTCCTAAGACTCAAGACAACTTTAACAAAGATTGAACAATAAACTTTATATTTCACCTAAGGCTAAGTCTTACCATGGCAACTGTTAAGAAACAAAAATATTTCAAAGTAGCCAAGCAATCAGACTTTTGCTTCTGTCACCTCTAACATAGGAAGTTTAGACTGGCTTTTGTAAACGGAGGCCATAATCTCACCAGCAATTAAGTGAATGGTTAACTTTGCACAGGAGGAAAACTTCAACTTCAAAAAGATGCAGTGAATGTACAGCATTGTATGATCAGGATTTTACTGCACAGCACCGATAACACAACTGAGCTTACACTGATAATAGAACCAAAATTAGCAACGTTTTTGTTCCACACCTTCCTTGTGAGTAAAAAAGACCTCTAATTACAATAAAGATACTCTCTGAGAGCCTTATCATAGCTGCAGTGGTGGCTTTGCCACCTCTCACCCTTTGTTCCTCCCCTTCACCACCTCTCAGCTGCACTGCAGTTGGATGTCCCAGCTACAAAATCAGGATCAAGGAGCTGAGCCTGGTCCAAAGGAGTCAGGGCTGGGAGCAGTGCCTGCCCCAGGTCCCTATGGGGCTGCAGGAGCAGCTGCACAGCCCCAGTGAAACGGTGACACACGGGCTGCCCCAGCCAGGGCTGCTGCCAGAGCAATGCCAGGGAGATCAGAGCCTCACCTAAACCTGCACCTACCTGTTCCCAGCTCCCAGAGATGAATAAGCACTTTGGAACAAGTGGGGGCAGGGAGGGACCCAGTGACCTTACCTGAGCCCCTGCTTTCCATCTCCAGAGCGAGCTACGTGTGCCATGGTCAAGCTTTGGTGGGAACCTAAAGAGTCACCTTCGTTTACCTCATCAGTACCTGTCAGACTGAGTTTACTGAGAGTCACCACCATCTGCTGTAACTGTCTGGAAACATCTGGGGGGTGAGAACATCTACCCCAGGGTGCAGAGTGCAGTTTATCCTCTAAAAATCAGTATTCACGATGAGTTAAAAAGTTGACAGAACCCCCATGCAGACCGTGTAACTCTCCTAGAACTAATAACTGAAAGCAAAAATATTTCACATTTCACTTGTCCCGATTTGCCTCAGTACTTTTTGTTTGTTCCATTAGGGACAGGCTGTGACTGAGTAGGATCCATTGTTTTTCAATAATCAAGTCTGCAAACCATCGGTGTAATTACCCCTGACTAAAACATCCTCGCTGGTTGGGTTTTTTAAACTATCCTCTGTAAAAATCCCAACAAATCTCACTGCAAACTAGTATTTTATCTTCTCAGTCCAAAGTATCTATTTATTACTGGTTTAGATTCTATTACACAAAGTTACTTTTGCATAAGTGAAAATAAAGAATATCTAGAGAATTCTAAATTTATATGAGTTCAGTAGGTTTGTGTATTCCAGAATCCTTGTACAATGCTCAAGCTGTACTAGCTTAAAAATACATTAAGTTCTTAAAATGCACGTTATCAATCTTTACATGAATGACTCCCAGGAGATTTTAATTTTTACTCATTTTTTTCCCTGGTATTTTGATATGTAACACATCAGTGAACACATGAACATGTTTGATGAACAAATACAGACTTTAGTAGATAATTTGAAGCAAATTTAATATTACAGAACAGTATTTCCAGGTCTATCTCCAGGTTATATTAGACACTTCTGATGTTCACATCCAACACTTTTTAAAAAACAACTTAATGCCACCGAAAGGTTCAAAAAGGCTGAAAAGAGCTACAGGCCTCAAAAATCCCACAAAGAAAACCCTGGAAACATAGAAGGTGGGATGTATATATCAGATGACAGATCCCAGTTCAGGTTTAAGTTTGCAAAATAAAATAAAAATAATAAAAAATAAACCTAGATTTCCTAAATGAAAATAAGATCAGAGAGGAAATAATTTTCCCAAGAACTTGCCCCTCTAGAACCACTTCTGAAAATTACTTTGGAATATATGTGATAGTGGTAGAAACAGTAAAAACAAACTGAAGAAATATCTCAGAATGGGAAAAATATTGTAAACACATTTTAGTATGGGCTTACTGTGGTGTGTTTTTTCTGTATAATAAGCACTACACCAAATATGAAGCATTATAGCTGTGTATGTCTGCTGAGCCTGAGCCTTCTATTCAAAGAGCAAAGTACATTTCAGAACTTGTTTTTCTTTCTAAACCATTAATCCAAGCACTACTAGCAAGCTACCAAAAAAAAAAGAAAAAAAGAAAAAAGAAAACCACCAAAACCTACAAAACGTCTTACAAGTTTGAGGGACTCTAGCAACTCAAACAAAGCCCCTGCGGTCACTGGTCGGTCACAAAACACTCGTAAAAGCGCATCTCCCCTGCCGGAGCCGTAGTCTGGCACTAGGCCTCGAAAACAAGGAGACAGCCTGGGCGCCAGAAAGTGAGCACAGCACGGCAAGGCAGCCGGGGAAGCCTTTCCCCTTCCTGCCAAATAGTGATCCCAAGGAAGTCAGCGGCCCCGATCCCTGAAGGAGCGCGGCTCCCCCGACACCCCCGGGAGAATGAACCCTCCACAGGGAACCGACAGAAGGGGCAGCAGAGGGGAAACCCCCGTGCAGCCGAAAAACGACGCCGACTCAGAGCCCTTCCCACACATCGCGTCTGCGAAAAGCACCTCCGGATTGTCCCCTCTTCGCCAGAACCACCCAGACACAGTCACAGGATGGTTACAGAGCCCTGAAAGAAACAATCTGAGCCGCTGGTATCTTTATGTAAATAACACAATTAGATACTGCAAACACGGTTATACAACAGACATTGCAATAGCAGCTGAACTTGCCACTCACAAAACCTGAATCTCTCTTAAAATCCAGGGAAAGCAACAGGTTTTGGCTATGCTGAGCAGGATCAGTCAGACCTGACAGACACCCCAGAGCAAAGCCTATACAAGAAGTCTCCCCTCGTTAGATAAAACTATCAGCAAACTCAACTAATCCACACAAAATTAAATGGGAACTAAGGAAAGCTTATTTAGCTCACTGAAGCAACCTACAGGCAAAAAGAGAATCCTGGTAGAATCTCATTGACTTAAAATGCAGAATTGTTTTAAGTCACAACTGAGGACCACCAAAACAGTCACACTTACATCGTCTCTCCAGTCTTAGCAACATGACAAAGAAACTGATCCAGTATTGGACACACTTCCTTCTTTCCTCTCTTCTCAAAATCTGTTGGCATGAGAACGACACAAAAAGAATGGTAAAAGAAGACGGGACAGAACAAAAATTCACAATAATTAGCGATTTGCTTCAACTATCAGTACAGCTCCTACACAAACGCTGCCGTGTTCTCACAATGCTCCGGCTGTTCCCATGAACTCCACCAGCTTGCCAGCCCTGGGAAACACTTATTATTTTTCCTGCAGAGAAACTGCATGCACCAGAGTAGCAAAAGTTGATTTGCAACTTCTTCTGAGCAGCTATGGCTCAAAAAGAGGCCGATTTCCTCAAGCTGAACCCAGAACAGAGAGGGCTGGGGAGGGAGAAGCGAACAGGTCCAGGCTGGGCCAGGATGTGGGGGAAGGGGCTAGAAATGAGGGGGAAGGGGTTAGGAACGAGGGGGAAGG
>VZTJ01000988.1:343806-367588 GCA_013397795.1 Orthonyx spaldingii | reverse complement strand
GCACATTATCAATCTTTACAGGGGAAAAGCGGCGGGAAAGGCGCCGCTGCAGCGTCCTCCCGGCTGAGCAGCACGGAGGGTCTGAGGGCGGCTCTGGTTTTCTCGGGCCGGAGGTTATCGCCCTCCTTATGCCGGCGCCGCCATGCAGATCCTCGGGGGAGGGAACGCGGAGGCCTCCACCTTCGCACCCCAGCCCCTCAGGGAGCTCCTGTGCCTTCCTCCCCGCTTGCAGCCTGAGGGTGACCGCGCTGCCCCCGCCTGCCCAGAATCTTTCATTCTCTAGAAGATCGCAAAAGATCCCGAGTTGGAAGGGCCCCACCACCCAGTCCAGCTCCTGGCCCTGCACAGGCACCCCAACACTCCCCCTGTGCATCCCTGGAGCGCTGTTCAAACGCTCCTGGAGCTCTGGCAGCCTCGGGGCCGGGACCATTCCCTGGGGAGCCTGGGCAGTGCCCAGCACCCTCGGGGGGACGAATCTTTTCTTAATATCCCTCCCAAACCTCCCGGACAGCTCCCCTCGAGTCACCCGAGTGAAGAGATCAGTACCTGCCCCTCCGCCTCCCCTCATGAGGATGTTGGAGATCCCAATGTGGTCTCCCCTCAGACTCCTCCAGGAGACTCCCTTCCCACCTCTCCCACCCTGGCACATTCCCTGTGCTCCTGGGATGATCCCCTCGCTCATCCTGTGCCAGCACTTGGCTCTAAGTGAAGCCCTGGCAGACCCGTCACTCCTTCCCGGCCAAGGTCCCAAGGTGAAGCAAAGTGCAAATAAGCGGCTCTAGCCCAGCCCCCTCCACTAACTGGGAAAGATTTCAGTTCACAGCAAATCACCTTTTCCTTCCATTTTCAAAGCTGAAACATTTAAATATAATCCTAGAGCACAAAAAGCTTGTAGGTGGTTTCATCATCCGGTTGTTGTGTGATCTCAGGCAAAGGGGTGAGGCAATCACACCTGAGCTTCTTCATTAATGAAACATAAATGATAATTACTCCTTGTAAGGTATTTGACACACCTTGTAATAAAAAGGTACACAGAGAGGATGATTTCATTTTGTGTCAGTTCCCAGCCTGCTTGTAGAGTATTCACTGAGATCCAACAATAAGAAAAATCACCTTGCTTGGAAAAATGTGGTGGTTTAAACATCTGACTAAAGAACAATGAGAAAGTGTTTTATAATCCAAGTTTTTTGGGGTTTTTTTCTTGCACTAAACTTGCACAAAGCCTCATTAAGATTTATGTTTTAGATTTAAAAACATACTTTTTGAGAGTTATAAGCTGTCCAACCCCTGGGCATGGATCAATAATTAAAATTACTTGTGGTGTAAGACAAGCAGCTACTTCTGCTCTCAGTAATGAAGCTTAGATTAGGTATCTAGAGATCCCTGACCCAACTTGACTTAAAGCAGTTTCCCTTCACTGATGTGTGACAACAATTTGTAAGGTATTTCCACCCAGTTTGAGCCAAAATTGATTGTTGTGCTTTGAAACAATCTGTAGCAATTCAGTACAGCATCAAGCGAGATGCAGCAGAATCCAGTGAGAACAATAAGAAAATCAGAACAATCTTGTATTTCAAGACCCACTTAGGTCTTCAGAAAATATTGTACATCAATATACATCAAAGGATTTACAAAAGGAGCATAGGGATTTTGTTTGGTTTGGTTTAATTTATAGCTGCAGAAACCTGAGTATGGTACAATAACTTGACACTAAAAATCATGGATCTCTGAACCACCCAAAGAGGGAAAGTTGTTTTTTTTTCTTTAAAGTGTATCACAGCCACCTCGAGACAAATTACATTTTTCCTCTGAGAAAATGACTAAAAATCTTTACTGTGCTTTTGAAAAATATAGAAGACTTGAGAGTATCAAAAAATGAGAACAGCTCACACACAGTGCCGTAAAGAAAAGAGGCTTGAAAACAGAAAAATGGCATTTGTGGGAGTTGGTGTTTCTTTTGAAAGAGTAACCACGGGACATACAAAACCCTAAGGAATAGTCAGATGTGACAAACATTCCAGGCTTTACCTGGCTCAGCCACTGACCCCAGGGATTGTCTCCCATTAGTCCAAGAGCTCATGACAAACTGGCTGATGCAGTTTTCTTCCCAAGCTGTTTCTCACACCTTCCTCCCAGTATATCCCTGGGACAGGAGCTTCCTGACATCACCAATTATGGGACCAGTCAGACTAAAACCAGCCTGGTTTTCTCACCTGGAGCTTCACGGTGCCCTTTGGAGGCGCTCAGCAAAATGAGAAGGAGATTTTTCCTTGAAAGTGTGAACCCTGATAAGGCACCGGTTGTGCACAGTTCTAACCCTCACAGGAGGGAATTAACGTTTTCAGAGGGGTTCAGGAAAAGATGCTTCTACAAGAACAAGCCTTCAAAATAAAGAGCCATGTCGTTTTTGTGTCATTATTTCAGTATTAAAAACCAAAACTACACACTTTTGGGCTATACTGCAGTTTTCATAAAGTAACAGCAGCAATTAAGGTATATTTATAGAAATGTAAAAGTCAAATCAAAATATTTTACCTGAAAAGAAAACATTAACAAAGTGCTTTGTTCATCTTCAATGCTGATCCTCAGTTTGGTGTTTTGTCTCAATTTTCATTTCAAAGGAAGTGTTGACAGTTTGGTTTTTATTCCAATCCAGAATGAAAGCAAAATTTCCAAACATTGCTCTTTCTTTTGAAGCTCAGATAGCAATTCCTTATCTGGTGCCAGCAGGAGGTGCAGGCTGATCCCAGCACAGACAAGCACTCGCCTCAAGAGCAGTGGGGGAGTGTTTCCAGCCTCTGGAGGGACAATCCTGGTACCTGTCCCTTCCCATCTCACCTCCGGAGGGGTGCTCCCTCTCCATTTACTACCATCACATTGTATTGTACCTGATGGAGAGGAGAAGAAGATTCTCTGAGATCAAGTGTCAAGATTTATTTTTTTTCAGTTAAAGTTAGTTGCACTTTATTCCCCGCTTGGGAAATCTCTCTTCTCCCCACAGCAATATTGGCTAGAGCCAGGTGTGCAAGTGAAAACCCTTGGCTCACGAGCAGTGTGCCAGTGAGTGTGTAACACACCCCACACGCCCACAGCCCTGCCAGGACCCAGCTGGGGTTTTACAGCTGGCCCCACCTCTGCCCATCCAAGTCAATGTCAGTTTTATTCTTCTTGTTTTGACTTCAGAGAGCTGAGGCTGAGCCCAGCACATTGCCCAGCTGGGAACAGTGTCAGCAGCAGGGTTTGGCTGAACAGACAGCCCAGGAGCTCCTGTCACACAGAGATGTCACAAGCAAGGACAGCACAGCAGTGACCATACAAAAATGTCAAAAAAATACATACAAGAAGGAGGGAGGGGACATGATGCTAAATTACCTCCAAGGAATGAAACATAATGGAGAAATAGTAAAGAGTAAAAGGTAAAACTTCAGGTTTCCTTTGAGAGCAGGCTCTGATATATGCTCACCATAACACAACTGGAGCTGCAGCATGACACACGAGCACTTTGGGGAAAGTTAAATGTGTTTGTCTCTTTATATCCAATATCAGACTCTCACTACAGTAAAATTGTAAAAGAGGAACATTTATCTGTGTTGCCTGCTGTCATACCCTGTATACACACACTATAACATCACACCTACAAAACTCTACCCCAACCAGACCAGCAGAAAATCTTGTCTTTAAAAGAAAACTAGCAAAGCACAGAGCTTGCTTAAAATTTCATTTATTTGTATTATAAGCCAAGGGATCATCCTCAACTCAGAAATGCACTGCTCAGCCTCCTTGGGAGCTGTAATGATCAGTGCACTCGTCAAAGAAAAGTCCACAAGCAATTCAGTGACAGAGAAAAGGGACCTTTTTACACACACACTCGTGCTGCGCACACACACACACACTGAGCAGTTTCCAGTTTCTACTGCAAGGAAAATGCTGGTGAGCTCTATCCATTATACCATCGGAAATTACTAAAATACAGGAGAGGAAGGGGAAATGAGGACATAAAGTCTTTGTAAGTATTTACACATCCCATTATTAAGATAAATGAAGGCTAATTAACATAGAATTAGCCACAAGTATGAAATACAAAATGAATTAAAACTGGTTTCTAAGTAAGATGAATATTACAATCAACTACTGTTAAAACTAAAATATAACATGGTTTTGGAAGCTGTAGTAAAATATAAATTAATAATTCTAACAACAACAAAAAACAAAGTTACATAATTGTTTTAAAATACTTTGGAGAGCTCAAATTATTGCTTTTTTCCTCAGAAAAAGCCCAGCAGGGGGGAACCTCCCCCAGTCTTCCTGCCAGCTGATATTACATTAACAAGAGCCTTCATGTTAAAGCAAATACTTCATATATTTAATAGCTGTTGAGAACATAACTCAGCTCTTCCTAAACAAAATGTAGCACCTCTTGTGAACATAAAAAGCACTGCTTTAATCTCTAATCAGTTCATATGCAATAATGCCTTGTTTTGTAATGAATTCCACTCCTTCATTTGAATGTGCCTGTAGTTGCAGGGTTCTGCTGAATCACAGCTTACACAACCACAGCTGCCAAAACTCCAGAGCCTCAGCACTGGGGCTGCAACTCCCTGGGCAGCAAGGCTTTGCTCTGCAGCTTTCTGTGGCTTGGAGACACCATGGAAATCAGGAATTCGGCCTGCCAGCATGCAGCGCCTCCAGCCTGCTTAGACCTGCGTCAGCTTTACCCTGATACTTGAAAATAAAGACCAAAAAGCAAGCTAATACTTTATACGAGCTGTCACAATTGCTGGCCTAAAGGTTTACCTGTCATACGTTATTTTAAACTTTTAAAATCAGCAGCTTCACCTTCTTTTCTTTGCCTTCTGGTTCTGAAATCTTCAATGCTCATTTGGGTTACATTTCAAACTTCTCTCAGTAGGTAGAAGTGTACTCTTGTTTAAATAAGCAACTGAAACTTCAGCTGAAATAGAAAATCCTAAGACAAGTTGGAAAGGCCTCTCTGCTCAAGTTTAAACGATTTTCTGGGTCCCAGGTTTTCAATCACAACAGTCGAGCTGCCTCTGTCCTTCACGTATCAATTTACACTGAGGTGGCAAACACTGCGAGATAAGGGATGGAGTCAGAACTCAGTGTTTAATCAAACTGTGATTACAATTTCCAGCAGAGGTGCAAACAAGGTTTCTGTTCCTGTCATGCCTGTGAGGTCCGGCAGTTTCACTGTCCCTTTCTCCAAGCCCCCGTCCCAACACTGCCCCACTCAGCTGCCTGCAGCCCTGCTCTCTGCCAGGCTGTGTCACAGACACTCTCACACTCCAGGGGCTGGGAAAACTTTGTTGGCACTCCATCCCGCGCACAGGCTCTTATCTGGCAGGCTGGGATGGCACCAAGGTCGTGTTTTCCCTCCCCTCAGGAACTGCCACACAAGGAAGAGAAATGTGCCAGATGACAGGGAGACTCCTGGAGTCTGTTTTCTTATGAAACCCTGCATTAGTCCTCATGGGACAGGGGAGAACTCCCAAAACTGCAATTCCTCAGAAATCCTCTTTTAACTTTGGGAACATATCCTCTCCCTCATCCACACTCCCCAGCCATGTCTAACAAATGTATGATACATATACAGGATATCCCATCTGTGCCAGTTTTCCTTGCATGAGGGGAAGGCTTCATTATCTCACCCTGCTCACCCCACTCCCACTTTGCCTGTTGGATACCAAAGTGAGCAGTTCCGAGTCATGGCTGATGTTTTCTGCTGAACAGACTTGAAAAGTAAGATCATTTTCTCTGCTGCTTCCTTGAAGCACTCCTACACACACTCTTGGGGCTTACACCTAGAAAATGCCCTCTGGGAGTCTGCTCTTGGATCCCTGCTCTGTAGCAGTGAGTCTGCTCTTGGATCCCTGCTCTGTAGGAGCGTCCTCACTTCCAGCTCCCCGGGGATTGGTCCCAAGCACCTTTCAGCTACTGCAATTTAAATAAGCTCTTTCTGCACATCACAAAATGATGATCATACTTGGGATATTTAAGCTAAATGAAGCATTTTAAATAAACATTAAAGGCATCTTGTATCCTCTTTCCCTTTGAGGCTATTCATGATGATCCCAGCATAAAGCTCTCAACTTCCCCATTCCTGGCAGTGTCCAAGGCTGGGCTGGAGTAACCTGGTCTAGTGGAAGGTGTCCCTGCCCACGGCAGGGGGTGGAACAAGATGTCCATGATGGTCCCTTCCAACCCAAACCATTCTGGGATTCTGTGGTTCTGTGATCCCAGGCATGGAAGTGTCAGGCAGAAATACATTTGCATGCAGGACAGGGGAGTCAGGGGCAGCACTGGCCCTGGCATCCCCCCAAGGCAGGGATGGAAAACTGTCTGGAGGTGGAATACTGTTGCTACTGTGCAGGAAACGGCACTTAAAGAGGAAAATGGACCAATAGTACCTGGGTCTGTACTCTTCATTGACAATATTCTTGGACTATGACTAATGCAATTCATATTACCAAGCCAGAAAATACATTCTTAAACTGTAAAGGACTGGGGAGGCAGGCACAACTGTACTCCACAAAAAAAAGGAATCTCCTGCTGTTCTCAGCAACAATCTAAGTAGGCTTCTAGGATTTCCTGCTTCTTGTAATTTCAAGGGTCATTAGGAAATTGGATAAAGAAATATTTTAATTCTGAGTTTCAGTAAAAGAGTTCGTATTCTTCATTTATATCCTTCATGAAATGGAGTACGAGACTTAAAACTTCTGTGTAAAAAGAGAGCTACAGTTAGTATCTGTGGTTGGCCCCCAAGTAGACAATGACACGATTTTCATAGACCTTCTTCATAGTTTTCTCAATTTGCTTCAAAAATACTTGTGGAATTCTCCCACATAAAGTGTGCACTGTATCCAGAAACTTGGACTGCAGAGGGTAGTACAAGGACTGGAAGAGATTGTCTTCAAATGGGAACTAAAGAAAAGAAAAAAAAGAATTACTACTTTTCACTAGGTGTGAAATGGCATTTTATAAGCTCTGTAGGAGAAAACCTTCCATAGGTGGGGACATCCTGTCTCTCACCTGTCCAGGGTGTCACCAATCCCATCACTTCACACCCTGCCTGCTTGAAAGTGTGCACGTAAAGGAATTTTATTAATGTAAGGATACTGTAAGAAAACAGAGGCAAGCAGAGCTGTACACACACAACATCCCAAGTGGACACAGGCACCTGTGTCTGTGGAAAAGCTTCTGCCCTCCATGTGCCTGGAAGCTCGAGGTGCTCAGGGAGGACAAACTGTCCTTGGGAATTTATGGACTAGAGCTGCAACCCCAGCAGGAGAAACTCCACTCCAACACCTTTTTTTTCTACCTTCAGTATTATAGAAAAGCAATTTATCAGCCTTTTTAATTACTATAATACGAAGGAGAAATCTTTAAACCACCTCAAACGCATGAGAGGCCAAAGCAACCACGTTCATTTGTATCTAATAGGTTTTACACCAACAAAACCACCCAGCCTGAGCCCGGGCAGAGCGATCCCAGCGAAGCAGGAATGCACCCTGGGACACAGGGAGTGGCTCTGTGCAAGGAGGCAGCACTTACATCCCGGATCACTTCGTAGAGGGCCTTGAAGGTGGGCTGCTTGTCGTCGTGGAAGACGCCTCTGTTGCCGTGCAGGATGGAGACCCCCTCCTCCTCCGCCCCCCTGCAGTTGCTGCCGTACATGCAGTGGTCGGGCCGGTAGTTCCACTGGCAGGGGAACACGTACAGACACTCTGCCCACGCCAGGCAGGCCACAGGGGAGGAGAAAAGACATGTCAGACAAGAGTTATAGCAAATTCTACCAGCCTGGGACTGATGATCAGAGAATATTCAGTCCCTTCTTTTGCAAATATCCCTGACAGAGACACTTCCTTCCCTCTGCACACCTCAGCTGTTGGTCCTGAACAGATAAACAGGACAGCACAAAATCTGGGACCAAACACAACCCAAGGGAGCCCTTTAGGAAGCTGAAGTGGAAGAACCAAACCAGAGAGTACACACCAGGTGGCACTGTCCAGCACCCTCTGCCATAGGAAGGAGTTTTGGAGTGCCAGGAATGACTCGGGAAGCACACACAGCACTGAGGGTCATGAAAAATCCTGACTCCTCCTGGAGACAGCATGGGAAAACTTGCAAAGTGTATCCAGTGTTCGCTGCTGAAGCTGTCACAGAGGCCATGACAATTTGTTACACAGCAGAGCATAAGGGGCGGTATATTTTATCCACAGCCCTTCAAAGAGTCACCATCCATTCATTTCACAGGTCTAGGTTATTTAGAGATGAGCCTAATTTCTCAAAAGGGCTCATAACTTTCTCCTGGTGATTTTTTTTTTAAACTCTGTGCACACAGTGCTTGCAATCTGCTTCTCATAAATCACTCCAGTCCCTGCAACCTTTCTGCCTCGGCCCTGGGGAACAATGAATCATGGCTGGTGCCAGCAGGGCATGGCAGAAGCACTGAAGACTGAATTCTTCCCTTGGCCTTTCCCAGCTTCCCGGGAAGCCTGCAGCTGGTCCCGTGAGCTTCTTGAAAAGCAGGAGAAAAACTTTCTGAACCTGTTCTTCCCTTAAGGCCTCTCCTAGCTGAGTTCTCCAGAAAGGGAGAGCAGCCTTTGGAGATGGGCAAAGGGAGCAGTTCCTCAGGCCCAGGTAACAGAGTTCTGTGTGGTTTTAACTCATCTATAAAAAGGCACCTGCAGCAGTCTGGGCCAATTCCCTCCCCAGCCAGGCTCAACAGTCCAGAGCTTAAGACTCCAGAAAGTCCAGTTTTCTGTGTTAACTGTATCCAGTTCTTTCAGGTTTTTTTCTTGATCAGTCTGATATTATGCAATTCATAAAAAATTCTTTACCACTTCCAAGGAAAGGACAGACTGTGGTGCAGAGGAGTCTCCACATGTGGCTTTGATAGAGAACATTCATCACAAAATTAAAATCTTTTTGCAACCTTTGCATTTTTCCTGCACACCTCAGTGAGCGGCTTGAGTTTGACTTCACAACTAATCTGGCTCCATCTTTTTCTTTCTCCAGGAGACCATACTCCCATAACATTAGCTTCTTTTTGGAAATTAATTCCCACTCTATTTTTCCCTAGGACTGGGGATAATACATGGTGTACTAGGGACACTGATGTTTGACATCTGTCTGCAGTAAACAGATGTTTGCTTTTTTGCTTTGCTTCTCCTCACTCCAGCAGTTTGCCTGAATTTGGATATATCCAGTTACCTACCCTGTGACTCCTTAGAGAAAAAGAAAAGGGAGCAGAATAGATAAAGGTAATTCCAAACTTGTTTTATTCTTAAGATCACTTGAGGGAATACAAGGTCATATAGGAAACCAGGAAAAGCAGTAAGGATGGATAATCAGCATCCATTTAGAAGGGTGAGATAAGGTTCTCAGCTTCTCTGGAAAGTGTGTGCTAAGTTACAGTGTTTAAACCCCTGCATTTCTCACCAGCAGGACATCCATGACACCATCCTGGTGCCTGCTGAGGCTGGGTCACTCAGCTCAGAGGCTGGAAGCTACTTTAGATGAGATATTCCAATGGCTGTGTCCACTTTCAGTCTATATTAGCTTTGTTACTTATTTGCATAAGTATCACAAGTCAGCTGAATTTCAGAAAAACAGGGCTTAGCTTTGCAGAAAGATAAATTCTAAATTCACATTCAGGTAAACATGTGAAACAAAAACATTTTTGCAGCTACACCCTGGTCCAGTGACACCCTGAAACACACACACAACATGAACTTCATCCCTTCACTTCACCATTAATTTTAGACCTCATTATTTTCTCAAATCGCTGAAAAACAGATTTACATATTCAGTGGAACCAAGTCCAAGCCCCATTACCTGCAGCAATGTCAGAAATATTTTCATAGGTTATAAATCCTATAAGGATGCAGTTACACAATAACTCCATACTAGAGCATTTATGCATATTATAAATAACAAATAGCAGTTTGAAAAAAAATCAAGGTATTTTCTCAACACAGATAATCACGACTCCGAGAATCATTCCTTACCTGGGTTAAAGTAAAAAATGATATTTAGCAGATCCTGGTCTCCCCATGTGATGTAATTTTTGTACTTTTGGTACAATGGATATAACATTTCCTCCCAAGTCAAACCACCTGGTATCAAGCTGTTCTGCAGGGCAGGAAAACAGAAGCAAGGAGTTAATATCATGGTGAGTGCTGGGATATCTGACTCAGAGAGGGGCACACAGAGATATCTGTAAGTTCTGCAAGCCATGTCTGACACCCAGGTGAAAAATGAAGAACTGCCAGGAAATGTTAGACCTGGACAGGGCTGTAACAGCAGAACCCACTGTGTGTTTATCTAAACAGGAAAACAAGGTCTCCTGGGCCCAGCTCTGATGTCAGCTCCTGCTATTCACAATCTTCCTATTCCAAGTAACAGGAGAGGAAAACAGTGAAAAAGTAGAAAAATGCAGGGACAAGATGAAAACCAAGGTATAAAAGCAAGAAAAAATACAGACTAAAAATCATCTTCCCTGGGAATTATGGTAGTAAGAGCAATGTTTGGTTGTTTTTTTTTACTCCAGCTGTTCCTGTAACCCGTGGCCTTGCCTGAGGAACCACTTGGGGTGAGCAAAGTTTGAGTGATGACAGAATATGTGCTCAGTGACACAGATCTGTGGTGAAAACGTTCCCTTCTCACTTAGACCAGTTCACAGAGTCACTTATCTGCACCAGGATGCAAAAGTCTGTTCACAACAGACACAAAAATTCCCAATTCCTCTGGGTAGTCACATCAAGCTTTCCAATTTTAAAAACAATACAGCGATTGTACTGAAGATCCTTGAGTTTGTTCTTTCATGCATCTTTTCGTTTCAGGGAAAAGTAAGAAGTTGAGGAAGCCCTTTTCAACACAGCTACCAGACTGCTTCAGCTGCAAGTTCTCACTGCTCTAGCCTTGAGGAAGTTTCGTTGATTTTAATAATCATGTTCACAACTCTTTTATATCCAATTAGACTATTCTACATTTCTCTGATTCTTTGCATCACAAACTTTATGCAATTTTACACTGAGCTTTCCAAGACGTGAAAAATACACCAACCCTGAGCTGCTGCAACAGCTGCCTGAGTTCTCACCTTGAAGTGAGTGCTGCGGATCCGTGTCAAATTCATCAGCATCACCCCGGAGTTGACGCCGGTGGTGCCGTAATAAGGGTGACGGGCGAAGCGGCTGTACCAGCCAATCTTGGGGATCTCGTGCTCGGGGGCCATGGCAGCCAGCTGGGTGGAGTTGAACTCCCCCAGGAGGTGCCAAATGTCATCGATGGGCCTCAGGAACAGCACATCCGTGTCCACGTAGAGCAGGGAATCCACATCCTTTAAAATCACCTTTGGGGTTTGCACAGCGGGATGAGAAACAAATCAGAGAGACAACAAACACGAAGATTATTGGCGCAAGGTACTTTTACTTTAAACTGATGATTTGGAGGAGGTTATTGATTTATCAGCTAAATGTAATTACACAGAGGAAAAACAGTTATCAGATTATTGGCTTGTTGTTTGCTGTGGGGTTTTTTTGAACTGCACAATGAAACAGTTGCCAGAGCACTGAGGTTGGATTAACCTTTATATAAAGCAGAAATCCACCGAGCCCCCAAAAATACCTGCAAGGGCTACTTAGTATCTGTTCAGAAATTAAATGCAAATAATATATATTTACAGAGCTCTTTTCAAGATCTGTAAGTGATGAACCACACAGTGTTCTCCACTGACAGAAAGGGTAACCCAGGACAGCAGAATATTTAGACTTACCCTCACAGATAATTTATACAACTATTTCACATTAATTAAGACAACTCCATTGATCACAAATATATGTGCATCCCCCTGAAGAACAAAATGTGGTTGTTAAACAGAAATGTCACATTAAAATGTACCAGGTTGTGTTCTGACCTCTGTTACCAAATGCTGTATGAGGAATGACCACAGTGAAGTTGGTCAGGTCAGAAGGGTGTAAACTGCAGATTAGAGCCAGGATATTTCAGCCATTCCTGCTGACCATGTTCCCCCTTGTGGCTGCCCAAACCCTGACACACTCATTCATTAAATCCCATGGTGGCACAAATCTGGTGCTTCAAGTCTTTATAAAGTAATAAAGATCATTACCTACAGCTGACCACCAGCTCCAACTGCATTTTTGCTGCTCTTCTTCATTATTTGCTAGAAGTGTCCAAAATTTCCAGAAGGACAGACATTTTCTTACTTTGGTCTCAGTCAATCAAAAACCCTATTTATTTCTCTCTCTTTCTTTGAAAAGCAAATCCAACAGGCTTTGTATTTTCACCATGTGGAACACAACAATCACTCTCTCATCCAATTGCAATGATATTAATGACAAACGCTCCTATTTATGCAGGTTACAAGAAATTCCACCAAAGAAATTGGGTTTTACATAAATTCTAATGTATTGTGACTGAGGATTACCTGTGAAATAGAGTGAACAACATTAGGATTTTCAACAAGTGGGTGAAAAATATCACCTCTAAGCATGCTCAACAGGAATCCACTAAGATGCCAAATCCGTGAGTAAAGACTTAAATGAGATTTTTCACCTGACTGAACACTTTGGGATTCAGACTGACATTAAGTCAAGTCTAACAAATCCCTGACCTGTATTTCTGACAGGATAACTACATGTTCTTCCTACAGAACAGGGCAAGCAGGAGAAGGAACTGTCTTTGCATTTTAAACAAAAGTTATGCTTACAACAAACTCCAAGAAAAGACATTGAACACAATCCAGATCGCTCTGCTGGATGGAAGATGACAGCAAAACAGCATTGTCCCACAAAAAACCCACAAACCAGTATGTGGAGGTATCAATAAATGAGTGACAGAAACAGTTCAGTAATACACTAAGAGCTTAGAGTAAATATTTGCAGATGTTAAGCATCCTCAAGTCCAGTACTAAAAAACCAAACCAATAAAAAAGACAGCTACTGTAAGAGTAAATCAACAGAAGACAGCTTGAAAGGAGGAAAGGTTTGCAGTTTAAGGATACCCTGAATATTGTGTATTAATTATTCTGCAGCACCTAATTCATAGGCGCTTGCTATATGAAGTCACATAAAATCAAAATACATCAAAAAAAGAAAAATCACCCCAAAATTTTATCTGAGACAGGAGATAACACTGGAACACAAGCAGAGCAGAAGCTATTAGACTTTGCCTATGAAATCCACAGCACACTGCAAACCATGTCAGATTTTTGGCTAAGGGGGCCCTGGTAAAAAGGCAAGTTCAAGCATTTTCCAGCAGGAAAAACTTACCCCAGTTGAGGGGGAAGTTTAACACGGACCTACAGACCCTGTTCATCCTTCCCAAGCATAAGTGACAGCCTGGCCACTGCTTCTTCCAGCAGAAAAACATCCTTTCAGCAGCCTTCAATACACAAATAAATTTAAGTCTGTGGAAATCCATGGGATGAGATCATTTTCCTACAGATTCAAGCAGGTATTTCAGTTCTTTGTGCAATGGGCACCTACCAGCACCTGACCCCACCTTGCATTCCCCTCTCAGGATTCACATGCCCTCCTTTCTGCTGGTGAAAAAGTTCTCCCTTCCCCTGTGCCCAAGATGTTGCCCCAGTGACACCCAACTGGCTAAAAAAAGAGCTGTGCTACCTCCTTTAAGCCCTTCACACTTTCTCTTTCACATGTGAAGTGTTAAGACGCCTTTAAAACCTGCAGATGTCAGTTTGAATTGCTCACATCTCTCCTGGCTGTGCCTTGGGGAGGGGGGATTTAATTTCCCTGATTGCAGCTGTAGGAGTTGCTCACAGAGCAGGTACCTGCAGTGCAGCTTAGAAGTGACAGGCAGCGACTGGAGCAGGAGCTTTGCCAGGCTGTGTCTGGAGCTCTGAGCTCACACAGGCCAGGCACACACACCTGACAGCCTGGGATTTTGGAAAGGGATGGCCAGAAACACGGTTTGCTGTGCTTGTCTTCCCCTTGCTCTGCAAGCACTTACAGCTTAAAAGTGTTATTTTTTTTTTTTTTTTTTTGCAGCTATATAGAGTATTCTTAGTAAATCTGTCAGAAAAGTTCTGCACAGAACTGGCTATATTTAGCCTGGCACTTCACTTAAATACTCAATTATCTGTAATTTGATTTCACAACTTCTGTCTCCATAGATTCTCTCTGTGGTAGCAAGGTTGGCAAGGAATAACACACTCCTGAGTAAACACACGCTGGTGCACTGTGAGGCTGGGCTACCTAAGGGTTTCTGAGGGCTCATGTGGCAGCTTAGCACAGCTTTACCCAAAATTAGGGACAAATCACAAAGCTTGATGCTAGAGCAACAGTACCACAAAGCTGAGTTACTAAACCTCATTGTAGGAAGAGATTAACTCAAGTTACTGCAGAGACTTTTGTCTAGATAAGGCCCTGGCGTCTATTCCTACTGGGCTGGATACTTGAGCATCCCTCAAGAGGAAAGCTGTAACACAGGGATATTGCTAATCTATCTTAAAAGCTCTTAAGTAGATTAAGTGTTTTGAGAAGGGCTCTAAATGTTCATCCAAAAATCATCTAAAAATCCCTTAAGCATTTCAGGATACTTTAGCTGATTGTTTTGGTAGCTCCAGAAGAGCAGCACAGAGACAGCTGCAGCCAGCCCTGAGGCACCAACATCCCTGGGAGCAGAGGATGTTCATCACCTGGTGTTTTAACACCCCTGTCAGGAGTACAAACCAGTTCCCAGTGACTGCTGAGAGCATTACCCTCCTAGTTTGGTGTTCAGGTTTCATTCTGTGCTCACAAAAAGATCCACATCTTCCTCCCTGTGTCTCTGCAAATGCCCTGGATGGTTTTATTGCAGCAGAGCGCAGCAAGAGATTGACTTGTGAGATTACACAGAGGCTCCATCTACATTCCCATCATCTAGGTGGCAAATGTGATCAGATATCTCAGAATGCCTCTAAAAAATGCAGGATGCTGTACAGTCTTCCTTAGTATTTCAGCATCCTGGGTAGATTCAACAAATTGGGAAATGTGCACTTCAACCTGCTGCCCAGGACAGAACAGTTCAGTACTGCAAACTGCAGGGCGACATCCCACAGCTCTGCTTTCAGCAGTGAGTAAAACTACTGAAAGGTTCTTACCCAATTTTCCCTGAATGCATTCCTCAGACCCTCCTGTCCACTTTCACACGCCTGCTGGTGCTGCAGAGGAGATTTCTTTGGCAGGAGAGGCACTTGTGAATCAAAGACTCACATTCCACTCGGGCTTAGCATTATCAGGAGCAAGACAATTTGCACAACTGAGAGCTAAACAGCTGATAAACTCAACTACTGCTCTCCTGGGGTCCTCCCTAAATCCAGGCACATTTCGTGCTGCTGCAGGGAAAACTGCTCAGTACAGGGAAGGATGAAAAAAAATATACACTGATATTCTGCTGGTATTTATTAAAAATAGAAGTCAAACTAGTTCTCTGAACAGTAACACTTGGAACCCTCTGCTCCCACTGTGTGCAGACGGCTCAAATGGGATATCAGAACCCAGTTATCAAACACCATAAAACTAAAATAATGACTGGAATTACCCAGGAACAGCCCAAGGCTGTGCCAGCCTGTGAACTCGAGCACCAAAGCTTGAGGGTCCCACTGGACATTTGCCACCTCAGCTATGTCTCCAGCTTGTTTTCTTTACTATACCCACATCAACTCCGTGTCAGCTGCAGCTCCTCTCGGACAGCCCCTCCCACACAAAGCTATAAACCCAGCCTGACCACACACAGCATTTTGCAACTGCCCCTAGAGAAACAAACATCTACAGTCCAAGCTACCCCCTCATTCTGCTAACACAACGTGCAGCAGTCTAATATTCCTCACAAGAAGTTACTGGAGAACTTCAGCAATGTGTGAATGACAAAAAGGAATCCATCAAAGCACTGCCCAGCCTGAAGGACTCAGCATGAATGCATAATCCCTTTCTGTCATCAGAATACTGAAGAGAAATAAAAGTTAAACCATTCCTATGACTAATTTTCCAAAGTGACAGAAAACACCACAGAAGAATAGAGATTTCTGTTTACCCAGTACATCCTGACACTCTGTATGGAACAAGCTAACCCCTAGGGATTATTTCCCAGGTGATACAAATATTTACTCAGGGGAGAGAGGACCCCTGCTGAAGTTGGAGTTACTTCCAGCCCATCTGGCCTTCGTGCCGTTGATAGTCCACCCCGAAATGGCAGATCAGCAGAACTGCTGACAGCACATATTTTCTCACATATGTATTCACAGGCTACGTATCTGGACGTGCAGCTGTCTCCTGACTGCTTCCATCTGAGAGGGGAAAGATTTCTTTGTCCCCCCCTACTTGTCCTAAGACAGCGATGAAGAAATCTGGATCATGTGAACAGCTTGTCACTTCACTGGAGTTCACCCCAATCAACAGCAACCCACAAGATATTTTTGATCGATGTTCTCAGTTCCACAGAAATCGCTTTCTGCAAACGTTCTTCCAACTTCTGATATGCAAAATTGGGATCAACACTTCCCTTCTCTCCAAGTTTACGACACTGAGTATAACACCATTTTCAGTGAACTTGAAGATTCCAGGATACACCAAGCTCTTGCATGAAATCCAGCTTCAAACACATTGGAATTATTACACCTTAAGGGCAATTCTGACAACCTTGGAAAAAAGAAATAAAACTCAAGGAAAAGGGAATGCTGAGAGCATCAGTTTAAGGGCTAACATATTGAAAGGAAGATGGTGGGTAAAGAGGACACACTGTGAAGAACGTTATTTACGAAAGGTACGCAGCACCTACCCCAAAAGATCTGCCCTGAGAGGGCTCTCACACTCTCTCTGGAGTCTGGAGAGTCTGGAGAGCCCAAGAGGCTCATGGAACTGGAGACAAATCAGAAACACACATCCTTTGTTAGCCGGGAAAAAGCCAGGCTGGATTTCTGTGTTGTTTTTTTACACTGTCTTAAGCACAGACTAAAATATCTTTCAGCAGATGTTTCAGGCTGAAAATGGTTTTAATATTACACCAGCAAAGCTTCCTTTCTGTGGAATTAACCTTTTCCTGAAGCAACCTACTCAGAAATCCAGGTGCCTTACCGGAAGAAACAGGCGCTGGGCAGCACATGGTTTGAATAACTTTTTCCATTCCTGAGCATTTCCTACTGAGAAGGTTATCGGGTAAATGTTGGACTCAAACTTCTTTGTGTATGAGGAAGGCCACTCCTTTAACTGAAAGACACGGTGGGAGGAATCAGACACTGCACATTATACAGCTTTTGTAAAAAAATGCATGCAAAAGGAGTTTATAACTGTGTACAGTAAACAACGTGCTCAGCTGCTACTTGCTGACATCAATTTAATTTTTCTCAGAGATTTACAGCTTATAACTAACCCATTTATTTATTTACCAAATGACAAAGAAACTCACCTTCTTCTCAAATTCAGGCTTAAGAGAATCCTCAGCAAAGATGTGGAAGCAGAGCCTCCTGTTGCTGAAGAGAACTGCTGATTTCAGCATGATCAGCGTCTCCTCCAGCCGGTCCCCACATGCCACCACTGCCAGATGCATGCACTGCAAGGGTGAGGGCTCCTTTGGATGCTTCTGTTCTCCAGGCTTCCTGAAAAGTCAGGGATAGGCACATAAAAATTACTGAGGTAGACATGAAGAGAATCACTCATTAACAGACATCAGGGTGGTTGCTTTTTTCTTCATCATTTTGCAAGGGATCAGGAGGGTTTTTGTGATTAGATGTCTCCAGAACATGCAAATAGTATGGTATTTTTTGTCAGTGGGACAGATCAACGTGTTACAACTACAGCATAAAGAAATAGGCTATTTTCTGTTATTCCTACATTTCCGGCTTGGCAGAAACCACTGCACTACAGACACAGATGAAGCCAATTTCACAGCACCTCACACCAGACACCACCTTGCTCTGTGCAAATGACAGCTCTTTCCCCAGCCCAGAGGTCAGAAAGCCAGAACAGAGTTACAAACACCCAGCCAACTTTCTAACACAATGCAGATCACACAACTGCATACAGCAATGTCACTTCCAAGCCCATAATGGCTAGACTGGAAGAAGACATCCATACTTTAAAAAAACCCCACTCCATCCATATGTAAATTCTTCTAACAGTTAATTAATTTTGCTATTAAAGATGCATGCCTTAATCCTGGCCTGAAGGCACTGGCACAGTTTCAAAGGACTGCTCTCCATCTCAACCCATGGAATCCATGAGATTTTGCTAAAATAGAGATTTTTGAAAACAAATACAGTCACATATCCCAGATGAATCAGACTTTATTCCAAGGGCCAAACAATGGGGTTTTCACTTAGCACCCACCTGTGTGGGCTTTAAATACATTGCAGACAGAATACAGGGGAACACAATGGTAAGAGGCACACTGAAGCTCCCTGTTAGCCAGAAAAATCAGGTTCTCCTGGGGAGGTGAAGACCTTTTGAAAAGTCTTCTGGTTCTGTGTTTAGTGTGGAGGTAAAAATGGCATCCTCCAGGAATGCGTCCACCATGGTGTATCCACATTCCAGCACAGATGGCACTCAGACTCCATTACATGGGATGGAGCTGACCAAGCAACTAAATCCCAGGCACAGTAATCATTCCAGGAGAGTTCAAAGGGCAAATCATAGATCACTGCCTGTTCTGGACATATCTCTGAGCAGAGCACATCAATCTCAGCCCCTGCTCAGCACACACAATTACACCACACAACTAATCACTGAAGTTAATGCTACAAAGAGAATGTCTAAATAGAGAGAAAAATGACAGTTTTAAGCTGTTATTATTTGTTTTCAGACATTGAAGTGCTGCTCTGTGTAACAGCAGCGTTCTACCCTTCAGAATAACCCACCTCTGTGTAAAGGAACACCAGCCACTGGCACTTTACTGACTGTACAAAGCAACATGTTTCATTAAGGGTTTAAAGTCTTCTGCTTTAGTCTTAATTAACCCCCAATTTCATCAGTGTATAAATAATGGAATACTACATCTATGTGAAGTGGTATTTACTTTCCAACCTATTAGTGTAAAAATCGCTGAATTATTGAAGTGAATAATTAGCTGCTCACACAGATCACCTTTTCCCCCTTCTCTCTATCTGTTTAATGTTTCCCCTTAATTGAGTCTCTAAATCAAGCCATACACAGGCTGGGAGCTGCTTTGATGTAGTTTCTGGCAATGGAATTCACTGGGAGAGGGACTAAACCCTGCACTTTTATTGCAACATTTCAAAACCCCACACCAAAGCACTCAGCTTTCCCGGGCAGTTTTAGCCACGGTGAGCTCTGCATTATACAGCTGTTCTGCAGTGAAAAATCCAGTATGTGTGGACAACACTTCCAGTGGACAGACTCAGCAGCAGCAATCCGTGGTGAAAGCAGAATGCCTGGAAAGCCCATGGGAGTAGGGATAACAAAAGACATCCAACATAAACACCATGGAGGAGAAAGCTGAGCCTTGGAGATGAGGAATTACCAACAGTGCAGGGGTTCAGGAGCCTGGAGTGGCCTGAATTGGAATAAAAATCCCAGAGAAAAGGAGCTGTTTGAACTACATCTGTCGTAGTCTGGGACACTGAGGGCAATAATCAGTGAGCGAAGTAGCAATGAGGTACAGAAGAATTTTGGGACACATTTTTCATCCTTTCTGTAAGTACATGAAGAAAGTTAGAGGACAGTGAAAACAAGGAGTCTGGAGAATGGGAGATAAAAAAGTGCCACAGCAGGATGCATTTGACTGCAATTTTAACTTAGCCTTTAAAAAAACAACAAATATCCAGAAGTCTGAGAAGGGGCAGGTGCAGAGGCAAAGTCAAAGTGCCTGGAGGGCAAACAAGCAGATCATGGCAAAGAGCATCCCAGCTGCCCTTCCCTGCTCTGGTCATACAAGCAGCTCCTGCAGGGCAAGGAGAACATGAGAGACAGGGAGGAACAACAGTTGGATGAAAGGATATCCCTTAAAGATCTGCAGGACACAGCCAAGTTGTCCTACCTGTAAAATGGGAACAGCTGTTACAGCTCTAAGAATTTCCTACCTCAAGAGACTCCCAAGACATTAAAATACCCATAGATCCACAGAGTAATGCAATTATTATCAGTAGTCAATTCTTCCTAATATTTACATTCATTCCTTTATAGTTCAACTTGTCTGTTATGAACAGTCTGCAGTTGGATTTTATAACCTAAATTAAATGTTTAAATGCACCAAAAGCAATGCAGAGACCTGGGCCTTAAAGTTTAATGTGTTTGACAAGAACAAATAAAGAAACTAAAATTAAGCACTCCAGAAAGCATCACAAAACACTTGCAGAACACATCCCCATGGAGTGGCTGAAGACAGAACTCAATAAGATGGAGCACAATAAAATGTTTATAGCAAAAACCTTCCAACAATACATCCAGTTGCTCACTAGTAGTTTATTTACTATGTAACATTTTTTCAGAAAGGCACTGACACAGCAGGAGCAGCCTGAATGCTCAAGCACAACAGTGTGCATTCCTAGGTCTTAAAGTTTAGATTACATGTAATTTTCTTATTAGTCACAGCCAAAGTGTCTCAAACACAATTAACCCAAAACCTGTCTAAATCAATCCAAATCCATTCAAAAAAATGCATTCCCACCTCATTACAGAGCCTGCTAATCTATTCAAGCCTTCAAATTTATTCCTGAGAGAAAGATAATGTATGCAGACTCTTCCAAAATGCAATATAGCTGTTAATTTTTGAAATCTTCTTCCTATTATGATCTCATTGACTTTTGCAGCACAAACAAGGGTAAATTTAGGCATTGTATCAAAACTGGTGATTCACTCAACAGGCTCCTTCCCTGAGAGCCACCCCTGAGTCAATGTCCAACAGCAGCTCCATGATATGAAACACATTTTCTTGCACACTTTGAAATATAAATGTTCTTAAATCAACTTTTCTCACTTTGAAGCAGTTGCACAAAACCAACTGTAGCTGCTGTCAATCCAAAAATGGTTGAAGTTTCAACCTCCTGCTGCCACTCAGAGAAAGGGGGAAAAAAACCACTCAGTACTAAAATGGATGTTTCTCTCTCCTCTTATTAAATGGGTTCTTTATGAAACAAGTATGAAATACTTGGGGCTTCAGCATGTTATTATCAAACTCAAGCCAAGCTTGCATGTGGCTGCACAGAAAGAAAAAGTATCCTGACAGGTTGCCATGCAAGGGATGTTTTGCATTGAAAAAGTTACTTTCAGGGAACTAAATGTGCTGGCAAAAGTTCACTTCCCCAGCCTTGCCACGCTGGTTTAAGAGAGTATGATCACATCTGCCCTTCAAATGTAAAACAATCCTCCTTCTTTTTGATATTTTGCACACATTGGTTTGGCAAGTATTTAAAATTCTTCATATAAAAAAAGTCTTACTGAAGGCATAGGACTTGCTACTTCCAAGAGGAATGTGCAGTAAAACCGTCATGAAAAATCAAGTTTTCAAAGCTAACCAGAAACTTACCTTTGTCAAAATTATCCAATGACCAAAGCAGGACACATGAATGTCATTGGTAACATTTATGAAGCACCAGCCAGCTAATGACACGTGCTTACATTAAGCTTTTATCTTGTATAGCTACTTATGTTAAAAGAATTTTGCACTTCTTAAAACCTGATGTCTTTTGTTATGATGTGGCTACAGAAAGCAGTATTACAAATCCCAGTTAAAATTCATCTTCCCTGCAAGATGCTGACTCTCATGAAGCAAACACACATCCTAAACAACACCTTTGTTTGTGAGCTTAGCCCAAAACCTGCATCCTCTGACAAACCAACTTGGCAAAACTGAATTTAAACAGGGCTTTACATTCACAAAGACAGAACTTCACTAAGGTTCTGTTAATCAATCATCCAGTCTCATACTAGCATGCACACCATGATCACATCACAAGATCTTACACAGTCCTCCTCAGATTTGTTCTTATCCTGAAGGAACCATTTAGATAAGGCGGGATCTCTCACATCAATTATAAAAATAATGCTCATAAGAACGGACTAAAATGATAATCATGGCCTGTTTCTTACAATCCAAATTCAAGCCCCCCCCACTGCTTTCAGTCTGGCTTGGATCAGGCTTTTTAAGCCCAGCAGATCCCACCACCCGATGCCTCTCCAGGCAGACAAGCATCACCTCCACTCGAGTCACTTATGTCACACCCACCCCACAAAAATTCTTTTTTTATGGATACCCTCACCTGAATAAATTTTACTAGCAACTAACACAACACAGACTCTTTCAGCAAGTGGCTGAACAGGACCCACAGAATTGTGCTTTTCAGTTATACAAACTCCTGCTGGGGCCAATGGTACAGGATCATGATGGAAAAAGCAACCACCAAACCCCACAAAACCCCAAAATTTTGAAGAACATGCATGGTTTGAATACTGAATTCCTCCTTTTTGCTGTTGTGTTGCAGACCTTGCAAAAAGTACTTGCAAAGTCAACAAATAATCGAAAAGTTAGATAATGTCAAATTGTGAAGCATGAAGATGCCACTGGAAAGCGCATTGAAATGGAACGGCTGTTTACACTCTCTGGCAGTTCCATACTTCCTGGGCTCCCTCCTTCAGTGTTCTTCTTGATTTCCATGATAATCACAGAGATATGCCCTAAAGAAAAATGACTTCAGGAGGTACAGTTGCTAGTGGAAATAATCCTGCTTTAATACCGGCATTTGAATTCTGTCCATGGCCCGCTCTCAGCCCCAGAAAACATCTCCTGCATTCAGTGGGGTAACAATGCTGGGGAGAAACCAACTGCTTTAATAAGTTAAGGAGTAAGAGCTCAAAAAACAGGAATAGTCTTTCATTCAGAACATCTCTGTGAAATCATGAATCAGAGACACAAAGACATACCAAGTTAATTAGATATATGAGGTCACACTGACCATAATATAATTGGAATGCAAAGGGGAAAACAAGTCCTTCACCCACGGAAAGCTGCCCTTTCTCAACTAATTAGTTTTTAAAAAAATACTCTGCCTGTAAGGTGCTGGGAGAGGAAACACAACACAGCACAATTTAAAACTCCTTTAAAGTTCTGCTACATTAATTTACATATAAAAAACATTCTAAACAAAAAGCTCGAAAGCTTAAAATCCGTGAGTGCCTCCGCAGTTTGGAATCCAGTGGCACCACACGGCACTAACGAGGCGCCTTCCCTCTTCCCTGGAAACCCCGCAAAGCGCAGCTTCCGAGGTGACAGCAGCTCCTCATTCCAGACAGCGGGTACCACACTGCCCACGTCAGCCTCCGAAACAGGGCCAGAACTCATGGAAAAGCCGCTCCTCCAGAAGCTGGAGGAGGGAAACCCTCGCTCGGCCACTGGGGAAAGCTCCACGCGCTTTCGTGGCATCTCCGGCAACTGCGCTGCCGGTGAAAACACGCGGGGAAAAGTTTGTGCTTGTGAGCCCCGGCAGCTCGCACAGGGCTCTCTCAGCACCGCTCACTCGCGGGGGAAGGACACCGGGCAGAGACGAGTGCCCGACGGCCCGGGCAGCACAGCGACAGCGCCGAGGGGACGCGCGGGCGGGCGGGTCACGCGTGGGGCTGCCAGGGACACGGGCACGGCGGCCGGGGGGTTCCCGAGAGCAGGGGGATCCCCGAGGGCAGGGCTCGGGGCACGGAGCCGCCCCCGTTACCTGTCGCTGGCGCCGCCGCCGCCCGCGGGGCTCCTCCTGGGCGGGCTGCGGCCGAGGCGCGGCGGGCGGCGGGCGGGCGCGGAG